>JAFVLL020010022.1:0-27690 GCA_021397915.2 Tor tambroides | reverse complement strand
TATATATTTTTTTTTTTTTTTTTTTTTTTAATTAGTGTTTTAAAGTCTCTTCTGCTCAACAAGGCTGCATTTAAACAGTAATATTGTGAAATATTTAGGGCTGCCCCCTAATTGTCGACTAATCGTTAGTCAACCAGAAGAGGCTTGGTCGACCAAAATTTTATTAGTTGCTTAGTCGCAGAAGAAAAAAAAAACAAATCCAGTGGCGAAGTCACACAGTTCGTGACGGACAGATCATTAACGGCTATAATACAGTACATCAGGCAGGACATCCAACACTAGCCTATCATTCACTGACCTCAAATATGGCTTATCATCTGAAATATGTAAATATTAGCAACTTTACATGGCCGTTCAATCTAATGTTAGCCTAACCTAGAAAAATGTGCGCTATTGAAGTACCTGAGGCGCCGGTGCGGTCACTTGATGTTAAAATACTCCCTCATTTTTGTTCATACAGATAAGAGTAATACATCTTTCAAATATGTAAAGACTCTATGTTTATTTGTGTGCACTCACAATAACAACAAAACATTGTGCTTTTGTAAAATAATGAAAGCAAACAGGATGCGCTTTCTGCCGTCTCGGTCTCTGTGAACTTGCGTGTGAAACTCCATGTATATCTTTGCATTACATTAAAAATATATCTATAGAGAGTGAAATGTCTACTTTCAAATGAACCAATTCAAATAGAAAACAAATATTCTCAGATTATGTAATCCGTATGAAACATACAGGTGCATCACTACTGCGGAGATGATGAGTAAGTGTCGCCGACTTCATCTCTTTAACTGAAAACAAAAAAAGCACTAGTTTATCAAATTATTAAAAATGTTAATGCAGTCTCCTTACTGTTTTTCACTGACACATTCATAATCATTTCTTCTGCCGGTGCACTGTGGCAAGCTTTACGTGTGTGCTCCAGCGCTTATTAGGCTATGCACGCAATTAAAGATTTAAATGGTTTATTAATAAACATGCGATTAATCGACTAATGCTTAAAATTAACAACTACTAGTCGACCAGAAAAATCCTTAGTCGAGGGCAGCCCTAGAAATATTATTAAAGTTTAAAATAAAAGTTTTCTATTTTAATATACATTAAAATGTAATTTATTCCTGTGATGCAAAGCTGAATTTTCAGCATCATTCCTCCAGTTTTCAGTGTCACATGATCCTTCAGAAATCATTCTGATATGCTGATTTATTATCACTGTTGGAAACTGCTGTGCTGCTTAATAGTTTGTTGAAACCTGTGATACATTTTTCAGGATTCTTTGATGAATAAAAAGTTAAAAAGGACAACTGAAAACTTAAAAATATCCTGGAATTTATTTTGCATAGGCCATTTTAGCCTTGCAAATGCATATGAAAATGTCTTTTCTTCCTTGTTATTTTTTCTTGCTTGCATTCACTGGAGCGAGACAGGTCAAGTGTTCATTTTCTCAAATCTCAACATAACGCCGTCGTCTCCAGTAGCTTAAACTTGTTGTAAATTGATTAAGATGAAACACTCCACATAATTGCCGCCTCCTAATTCCTCAGGAGTGGCAGATAGTCGATGCAGCCGGCGGAGAACGGCGCGGTGTGTCTAAATAATTGCTGACATTTACAGGTTTGCAGATGACAAAGCAGCCCAGTGGGCCTGTGAATCAAAGCGCTCTCATTCTCAGAGGACAGCAAGAGCTTTATGAGAGGAAGTGAGCGAATACGTCTGCCCGCTTTAACTTTATAATGCACACAGTATAGTTATTGGATCTGACTGTCAGATCCATTAAACAGGTGATTATTGTGTTTATACTGGGCATTGAGTTGAAGGGTAATAATAGGGCTTTTCACACTTTCTTTAACTTTAAGCCCTAGGTAACCAAGGCACTTTCTTATCATTTTGTGCCCTGATTTGTGATGCCAATACATATATGGATGATTCTTCAGTTCAAGGCACTTTTGAAACTTTGAAAAATCATACTTCTTTAAACAAGGTTTCATCTGTTAAAACATTTATCACATGTCCTGAAAAAAGATTTGATCATGGCTTTGATGAGCCTTCAAGTATAATGTGGTATCCAGGGTTATTATCATAAAATAAAACTAAAATGAAAACTAAAACCATAAAAAAAAAAATCTGATGAAACATAAAACTGATATAAAAATTACTGAGATCTACATAGACATTAAAAACAAAACTAACAAAAATGACAAAACACTATTGTTCTGCCTCTGTTAGAGGCTGTGTACAATTTATGGTGGACATTTGCATTTACCAATATTATGTTTTTGTGATACTTTAATGTTCTGTATAAGTTTATTTTTTGTCTGCCATTATTGTGTAAGTTCTTATGTGAGGACTCTTATTTTGACGTGTTTCCGCGAGCGACGCACATTAGGTAACGGGAGGCGGCGAGCTCGTGAAGCAGTAAGCCTTGACATGTTTGTGACACATTTAAATTAATCCTTCTTTTGGACCCTGTCGAAAGCATTGGCTTTTTGCTCGGTTCAATGGCCGCAGAGTTTGATTGTGTAAACCACACATTGGACAATTAAAGGAGCAAGGTGCTCATATCCTGGCTCTTGAACAGAGTTTGGCTTGTTGTTTATTTATATTACACGCTAGGAAAGCAAAACATATAAAGAGAACAGTACAACTATGAAATTACTAATAAATAAAAACTACAGTAAATAAAAAGTTATAAAGCTTTGAATTTTCTAACATGTAGCCGTCAATAAACTTTCAATTCATAAAAACAGTGTTTCAGAACTAAAATTCTTTAAGTGGTTTTGTAATGACATCTAAAATTGCTGCTGACAGATTTGGTGATTTTCATGGTACAAAAAAATCTTAAATTGATGTACTCTGATGGCAGAGATGAGCTCCGCTGTCACTTCTCATTTTCATCATAACCAAGTACAAACATCTTTGGAAAAACATGTTTGTTTTCTAAGATGGTAAAGGCCAATAAATCAAATGAATAAAAAACAAATGAATCAAGTACATATTTTTCTCATAAATGCTTTCATATAAAGTATAAAACAGAGACGAAGAGATGAAGAAAGTGATGATAGAGATTTTCTGGCAAATTAACCTTTCAAAAGCAGCAAAAATTAATTTGAGCCAAACTAAACTTTAAAGCTACTGTAAACTATATTTTAAAATTTTAATGCATTCTTTTTATGAAAGGATTTACTGTAAACGAAATAAAAAAATATCCAGGGCACAGAAGAGTTATATTAAAAGAAAAATTTCCTAAATGCAGTATGGAAACAATGCCGTTTAGCAACAGACAACCAATCATAAACCGCCTCAGTGCTTATAGCTCATGAAATTTTCATGCACTTTGCATAGCCGCAGTAAGTAAAACTGTTCAGCTTCTGAAGTAAACTCCTAAATCAATGTTATTAAAGTCATAAATATGCAAACAAGCAAGCAAGCCAAGGTTTACAAAAACAGTGTGAAACTTCAACGTCTACTATCATTAATTACTAACCCAGGGTAAAGTATGAAGAGTGTAAAACACTCAGTGTTAAGAATGAACAAACCGAAGTGTGAAAAGCCTAAATGAGTCTTCCCACAGGAACACGTTTGTGTCTCTATGAAGCTTAACTGTGCAGCGTTATGAACGCCTCCACAGAATCTTGACATTGAGCTTTTCAGAAGATGTTCTGCAATCAAAGAAAGCACGTTCGCTGTTTGATTTCTGTGGGTGTTTTTAACGAATTGATTTTGTGAAATGAAACCTCATGATCAGGGTTTAAGCCAGAAACATGCAAAACGCAAAGTACGCAAACATATATGGGAAGGCTGGTACATAATATGAATTATTGTGCTACTTTTATGCTAACAGCAAAGAAAATTCACTATTTGGGTTTTGCTGAATAATGGTCTAAAAATCAGGGACAAATAAAATGCCCGAAAATGTGATGCCTTAATTAGAATTTTCGTATAGGGGTGACATGGTATGAATAAACAGTATATTTATATAAAAAATAATATTAATAGTACTGACTGCTTTTTGATTGTACAAAATATATCTAAAATGTCTTTAACCTGAAACCTGTCCAAAGATAAATAAAATAAAATATATAGGTATTTCTGTGTAGTTATATTTATTAGTGAACAAACATATCCAATATGACAATATACAGAAACAATATACATAACCAAAAAGCATTTATATTCACTATAGAAAATTTGATGGCTTTTAACATTTTATTTGGTTCCATAATTTTTCCAGGGATAAAAATCACAGTTTTAAAGAAGTTTTCTGCAATAAAAGCACATTAAACTGACCAATATAGAAAACGTGGACAATACAGGAGACAATAATTAAGCTGATAATTAATCTTAACACTAAAACTGTAAATTAAAAATAAACTAAAAACTAATTATTACTAAAGCTCAAGTTTTAAATGTTTCAAGAACTTAAATAAATCAGCTTTAAAAAGGTGTATATTTAAAATTTAATTGCCATGAATTTATTTTATAATTATTATAGATTTTATTATATATGATTATTATACAATTATCAAACTATTGTTATTATTATTATAAATAACAATGATTAAATACAATATTAAGAATGGCTTGTGAAAATAAAATAAAATAAAATGAAATAAAATAATAAAAAAATAATAAAATAAAATCATATGAAATACCCAAAATTGTTGTCCACCTCACATCACTGCTTTCAAATGTCTGGGCCATTAAATTGAATATGTTATTATTCAAGTAGCTAGATAAACATGTGGAAACATGTCAACTTCAGCAAACTTAAGATCAATCTATTGCTCCACCATAACAGTTTTTGACCTGAAAGACAAAACTGACCACAGACGAAAACAGTTTACACTAATGTCCGCAATAGTGACTCGTGCTACAACATGAGAAAGCAATGAATAGACTGCACAATGAACTGCATTCTGAATGCTCTCTCAACAATATGCTTATATTGTAAGTTTGCCTAGCGAGAAGTGTTTACGTTCACATACTAATGCACAAGTATGTTTCTGGCTTTTTGCAATGTGCTATATCAGTTTCATAAGAGACCCAGAGGACTATAATTTGTTCGTATTTACAGTATGAGTTTCATCATTCTGCTGACTTGTTCACAAATGGACTCTCAAGGACATGCATAATGTATAAAGTCCCGCTGCATGAACGGCTGCATTTGGCATCTTACGTCAGACGTCAAGCAGATGTCTTGCACAGAAAGCATGGTGCATAGACTCATAGTCACATAAATCTATCCGCCTCCCAAAGGGCAACGCTCAACTCATCGCTCAAAAACGCAGTTACTTTAGTGGAAAATGGTGCTTTGGAAGCAAATGCATCCAAGCGCAAGATCTCACTTTCTTCATTTATATTCTTTGCGGATGCAACATTAAACTTGTGAAAACAAGACTAAGAATAAAAGCCTCCGTTAACACTTTCTAACCCTATACATACTCAAACACAAGCTATTTATTGCACATCTAACTCTACAAACTGCACACAAGAGATGAAAAGAAAGCAACTGTACCATAGAGCTCAGGAAACTTCGGAACCCTTGTAAGACCTTGAGATAAAGCAAAAGTTATGAGCGGCTTCGCATTTAACTTTAGAGAACCAGTGGTAAGAGAGTAAATATTTCAGGATCTACTCGACTAGTACTAAGTTTTACATATTTGAGTAACGATAAAATAATCAACAGCAAGAAAAGACAAGACTTCGCAGCTACTTCAAACCATCCAAACATATCTAAGAGGACTTCTACAGGGAACTACTCTACAGGCCATAAAAACATGAGATGTTTTGACGTGTTACCCTCCATAACTGTAATCCATGCCACTACCATTGACGTCACTGTGGAGAAAGCACAGCAATAATTCAATACAGACTTCTCTGAGAAGTATATCGTACACAAATGACTAATGAGGAGAAAATGTGCAGCCATTTTGAACTTTATCATATTTGATACACAAATTTCCTACCTGGTCTCATGGCATAAACGTACCTGGGCGCACTTTTTAGCGAGACGCGAAATACGTACCAATAAGTACATATCACTGCAGTTTCCAAAAGAAATGAACACTAGAGGCAGTAAAACTCTGAAGCCTTTTTTAGAGTTTTCATAGACGGTAGGTTTGTTTGGTAGCTCATGGAGTACGGAGACGTACTTTGAGAGGTGAGGAGTTTCGGTTCGAATCCCGTGTAACTACAGTTCCACAAAACAGTTCAAATCTGCATAAGGAAGTTCAAATAGCATGGTTGCATCAACAAACGCTTTTTTATATCAGTTTTGCATTTGTCAACACTGTCAGATAGGTTTAGGGTTGGGTTTGGTGTAGGGCATATTTCCAACACGATAGAGCATTCATTTTTAACGAAGGTCCCCAGATATTTGAAATCTGAACCGCCGCAATATGTACCTGAAGCAACGTACTAAAAACACAGCAATACGTACCTATATCAACGTAATAAATACGTGCCAGGGTTTACGTATTGAACCCGTGTTTTAGCGCCACTCATTGGACATTTCTTTTTGAAACTGCGGCGAAACGTGCAGTAAGGTACGGAAAAACAGTCTCGCTAAAAAGTGCACCCAGGTACGTTTATGCCATGAGACCAGGTAGCAAATTTCTAAAACCTCTAAATTATAAACATTATCTAAAATTCAGTGAAAGACCTGTTGCACACAATCTGATACATGCCTTTTTGTTCATATTTTCTTAACATTAAAGTATCCTTTTAGAATCATTGTAAAAATGCCACTGAAAAAACCCTCATTGTAACAAAGTAAAGGTAAGAATAACTTTTATATTGTAACTAATATTTCAAGATGAAAACTTACTGAACTGAAGGCTTACTTGATTATCATCATTTGCAGAAAAACGGTGTTAAATTATGAGTATCAAATATAATCCACCACGCTTTTGGGGAACGTTTATTTGTTGTCTCTCAATCATCATGGCATTGCATTGCATTATATGTTTTGCCCCTCACAATAAAAAATATAGAGCTTTGATCATAAAACTAAGCATTTAAATATCATCTTACTAAAATATATTATTGGGGAACAAAGAGTGAAAGCTAATATTTATATGCATTATGTGTCAGTAGTCTGCTATACTGTTATAAATCTTATTGATTTACACTGCAAGCTATCAGAATTTCATCTTACTTTTGGCCAAATAAATATCAGCAACAGCACCAAATTGCATGTTTTTGCTTAGTTTGGGCCTACGAATAAAACTGAGATGTTTTTTTGTTTTTCTTACTTGAGTATGAATTCAATATTTTCCTATATCATACTCTACGGGCCATAAAAGCCTGATGTATCAAATACTATACTCAACAAAAACATAAAACCAAACATTTTTATATATATATTTTCTCTAAAGGTTCAATAAACTAACTAACAAGCTAACCAACCAACCAATTAACTAAAAAATATTTCTTCTGACAATGATTTTATGTCATTCTTCATATGGTTACAACGTAAAATCAAATGCAGGATTTTTCCATTCCTTTAATGGTGACAGAAATTTATTCAGACCCTTATATTTTAACACTTCCCTTCTGACATGTAAGACCTACTTTACACAATCCTTTGAATTCCTGATGGATAATAATCACATTTGTTGAATTTCATTCTGAATTACATCTGATTACAGACGTAAAGTCGTTTGTGAACCGTGTTTCACTTTGACTGGAACGCTCGGTAGCCCCACTCATGTAAACTGACACTTAAGCCTCGCTGGAACAGATAAAGTGGATTTAAGAGTCTCGGAACACTGACTGTCGGTGATGTCACAGAGCAGGAGTCATCAATCAGAATCTCAGACAGTTTTAGGTTGAAAAATTCCACCCTTGTGGAATGACAGTCTTTCCTTGATGGTTTCCCGTCAGCTTTTTTAGGCTAATCTTATCCACTACAGACCACAGAAAATTGCAAGGTTTTTGCATGTCAGCTTGTTAGAGAGGCCCCAAACAGTAAATAGAAATGTATGAAGGTCATTGTATTAGATATAATTTATCACAGCACATGGCATAAGCATGAACAGTGTCCCTTAATCTAAAGTGTTACCATATAATGATAATATATTTTGGCCTAAAATGTGTATATATTTTTATTGTTTAGTACTGTTTCTGTCGATGTGTTTAGCGTTAGTATTGTCTGAGTTTCATCTTCTGTACCTTCTCCTGCATTGTAAGCCAGTATGGCTCGGGTTCTCATCTGCTTGCCCTCTGCGGTTTTGCTGGAGCAGGTCTGGGAGCAGGTGGACCATTCGGTCCAGAGACTGAGAGCGCAGTCTTTAGGGCAGGGAACCACACAAGGCACAGATGAAGGGTAGACCTCATCCGCACACATCTCCTTTTCCACCTCGGTACCTGAAGCACAAAACATTTGTGGGTTTACAACGCGTTTCAGATTAATTAAGCACCATTCTTCCAGATCTACTGTACATTAATATACATGCTGTCAAACTTAATACATTGAGGCATATGATGCACCAGCATGGGCTGATGAAAACATTTAAAGCTGTACAGGAATTTAAGCTAAATTGTTAAACAGTAATTAAAAATAAATATAGTTTCCCAGGTGGTCTTGACCAACATCCACTTAGAAATTCATAATTTATGTAATAGTAACATCTGGTGTATTTGATCTCACATGTAGGTTATATACTGTACAACAAACGGATGAAGCTGACATAACCTGTCAAGCACACGTCTGAGTCATATTTCACCTCAAATATCAAAAGAAGCAAGAAGGCAAGACAAGCAAGTCTATTTTTTTAAGACTTTTTAGATTTTTGCATGCATTCTCCCATAATTCTTGCAATAATACTGTAATGCAATAAAATCTGTTTAATGCAAAAAAAAAAAATGTAAAAATCATAATAAAAATAAATAAATCAGTCACTTAATTCTTATATATTCATACACCAAGGCAGTATCTGTTGCATTGCCTTTTATTTTTGATAATTAAAAATATAAAATATTAAAAGTATAAATATTAAACGAAATTGCTATTAAATATATAAGATATTACAATTTTAAATATTAAACTGATTTAAAAATATAAAATATTAAAAGATTACAATATTTAAGTGAACTATGTAAACATAAAACATTACAAATATTAATATATAAAAAAGTATTACTTTACTGTAAGCATACTGTATGAAGCATATATTGTCCAAACGAGAATCACAATTGAGAATAATGGGAGCTACAAAAAAAACATACAGAAGATGCATTATGGTAATGAACACTGGGGCGTAAAATGTTCTTAACTGTCACGAAAATAAACGCCACAATGAAAATTATGTTAATGGACCTAAAATTAGGCAACATTTTCTTTTTGCAAAATATGATTCAGCCAGACAAGCTTTTAATGCATTTCAAACCACTCTGCTGTCCTATTTTGAAACGATGCCATCCTAAAAACAGTAGAAAGCAATCATACAGATGGTTCTGAAGGACAGGCAAAAAACAAAACATGTGCAATTGTTGTCAGCCTGTCCGTGTTTGGCAGCGTTCATTACCACGCACAGCCTCTCTCAAGGGTTTTCATCACATCTTTTACTTTGAGCCAAATCTGATGAGTATCAGCTCGGTTTTGGCTTTAGCTCAGTGACACACTGTGGAGAAAAAAAAAAAAACACACACACACTCTCTGCTTGAGCACTGAGCCACAAACACCCAATAAATATTTCCATCAAAAGTTTTCCTTGTAGCAGATAGCGATACAATATTTACATCGATCTGTGTCAGAACCGTGGCCATTTGTGAAGCAATATTGTACGCGTCACTCGCCGAGACAGTCGGAGCGAAGCAGATGCCAAGTCTGGCTGTAAAAAACAACTAGCAGATCAATTTTAATCAGTGCGCGATGGAATCAATCTGCCACAGCGTACGGCTACAGAGAGCCAGGTTATGGCGAGACAGGGGGCATTCGATTGCTCACGCGGCAGATGCTAGAGAACATTATTGCACGTTACTATTATTTCATAGACGTCATTTCACAAGGCCACACAGCAGACTCTGAATAACAGTGGTCACATGACAGAGGGATTTCTTGAAAACAGCAGATGTTTCCTTGTAGAGGCTGTGATGGTTTATCTTTTTTCAGACTTAATGTGGCAAAATTGGGAGAAATTCCACAAAGTTTCATCTGCAGTTTCTGGAAGCTTCCACTGTTATTAGCTTCAAACATCCATTACGGTCCTCAGATATTTTTAGATGAGTCTGACAGAAAAACAAGCTCTTTTTACCAGCTTGCCTTGAAACTACGGGTTTGCAAGCTACCGGGTTGCTAAAAATGAACACTTTCAAGTAAGAATGAATTGTTTCTAATTGTTAGAAACAATGAATATTTGAAAGACACTGAATATTTTGAGTTATGTCTATTGCTTTGGTAATCAGCTATTGCAAATAAACCTGATCATAGAAATAAAAGCACACTGTGATTCATTGGCTATATTAGTCGGACGGTTCTTGGCCAGTGAAAACCGAAAATGATGTTTTCTTTTGAGATCTCATGCATTTTTAGATTTGAAAACTGACCGTCAAACATCATTTTTTGTTCCCCCACATTTATGACAGTTTTCGTAGATCAGTTGCACAAAAATAATGCACAAAGCTGTCAACTTTGAGAACATGGAGTATTTAGCAGGACTAACAAGGTGTTTTAGACTTGAGAAATAGGGGTGTCAAGTTGTCAGATGTGTCAGAAGACTGTCAGAACGCTGTGACCCTGTGTCTGTCAAAACATTGCTCTGTTTGCTTTAGCGTCCTGACACAGCAACACTTGCTCGACCAATGGTGTGAGCTCATCTGTGTACTCAGCCAATGGCAAACAGTGGGAAACCTCTTTGGAAACAGTCATTATTTCATGTGGCATCTGCTGTGGTGCAGAAATTGCATAGCCTACTACATGATGTCAGTGGATAAATGGTAAGTAATATGATTATGATTTATGTAGTGCTGACCAACGATTAATCGATTTATCGCATCCAAAAAAAAAAAAAAGAAAAAAAAAAGTTGTGTACATAATACATGTACTGTGTATATTTATTATGCGTATATACAGACACATACACAGCATATATTTAGAAAATATTTACATGCATTTACATGTATGTTATGAAACTTTCTTTTTTTTTTTTCTTTTTTTTGAGTTGGACATAATCTGCAGTTCAGTCATTCCATTTGATTCAGTGAGGAAGTGAGTCATCTGACTCCGACATTTGATCCAAACTTATTTGATTCAACTGATCCATTAAAAAGAACTACACCAATCAAATCCGACAGCACATTGTGAATTTCATGACATAAAATGAAGTTTGCCAATATAGACTACAGTTTAAAAGTTTGAGGTCAGTAAGATCTCTTTTTTTGTAAGAAATAAGTTTTTTTATTCAGCAAAGACACATTCAATTGATCAAAAGTGACAGCAGAGACATTTATCATGTTAAATATATTTATATTTCAAATAAATGCTGTTCTTTTTCAACTTTATTTTCATCAAGACTGGTTTTGGCTTATCTGAAGGACATCACTGGACCCCCTGCAGTTTGCCTACAGAGCAAACAGGTCTGTTGATGATGCAGTCAACATGGGACTGCACTACATCCTGCAGTATCCAGACAGACCAGGGACTTATGTGAGGATCCTGTTTGTAGACTTCAGCTCCGCTTTTAACACCATCACCCCATCACTCCTTCAGCCCAAATTAACTCTATCCATCCCCACCTCTGTCTGTCAGTGGATTACCAGCTTCCTGACAGACAGGCAGCAGCTAGTAAAGCTTAGAAAATTCTCATCCAGCACCCGTACGATCAGCACTGGTGCCCGCCAGGGTTGCGTCCTCTCTCCACTGCTCTTCTCCCTCTACATGAACGATTGCAAATCTAAAGACCCCTCTGTCAAGCTCCTGAAGTTTGCAGATGACACCACACTCATCAGCCTCATCCAGGACGGTGACGAGTCTGGCTACAGACAAGAGGTTAAGGAGCTGGCTGTCTGGTGCAGTCTTAACAACCTGGAGCTCAACATGCTCAAAACAGTGGAGATGATCGTGGACTTCAGGAGAAACCCCCCTGCTCTCCCCCCACTCACCATCATGAACAGCACTGTGACTGCAGTGGAGTCATTCAGATTCCTGGGCATCAGAATTTCTCAGGACCTGAAGTGGGACAATCACATTGAGTCCATTGTGAAAAAGGCCCAGCAGAGGTTGTACTACCTTCGCCAGCTGAGGAAGTTCAACCTACCACAGGAGCTGCTGAAACAGTTCTACTCCGCCATCATTGAATCTGTCCTCTGCACTTCAATAACTGTCTGGTTCAGCTCTGACCTCAGAAGACTACAGAGGGTAGTCCGGACTGCTGAGCGAATCATTGGTACAACCCTCCCCACTCTCCAAGAACTGTACTTATCCAGAGTGAGCAAAAGGGCTGGCAAAATCACTCTGGACCCCTCACATCCAGCACACTCCCTCTTTGAACTGTTGCTGTCTGGTCGACGCTACAGAGCACTGAGCACCAGAACGGTCAGGCACAGGAACAGTTTCTTCCCTCAGGCAATCCATCTCATCAGCACTTGACAATAAACGTGGAACACACAACACTATTATACATTATTTATTTAACACACATACTTATTTACATTTCAATTTACACATATCATACCTGCACATACATAATTGTCTATATTATATATTGCGTTTTTGCTATTTTGTACATTGTCTATTTTGTATATTTGTATATTATTCTTTTTATTATCTGTGTCCTGTCCTGTCGCTGTCATTCTGTTGCACTGTGGAGCTTCTGTCACTATAACAAATTCCTGGATGTGTAAAAATACCTGGCAATAAAGCTCATTCTCATAGAATCCAAAAACATTTATTTTAGTTTGTAATAGATGTTTGTATGTTGCTCAGGAGATATTAATTCCCCTGCCAGGCTGTTATTGAAAATAAAAACTTGTTCTTAATTAACTTGCCTGGTTAAATAAAGGTTAAAAAAAATATTGTAGTTTCCACCAAAATATTAAGCAGCCAGCTGTGACAATAATGAAAAAATGAGCTATAAATCAGCATATTACATTTACTTCTGAAGCAAAAATCAGCTTTGATCACAGGAATAAATTACATACTACAATATGCTCATTTAGTAAACAGTTATTTTAAATTGCAATAATATTTCACAATATTATTGTTGTTGTTGTGGTTTAATAAATCAAATAAATGCCGACTTGGTGAGCATGAGAGATTTCTTTCAAAAATATTTTTAAAAATCTTACCAAATTTTTTAATAGCAGTGTATTTTCCTAAATAGCACTGCAGAAAGGCACCTCATCAACATGCTGCTGTTGAAGGGGCCGATTTACGAAACTTTAGCCAGTCAAATATACAAGTGTCTCTCCAGGCACGGCTGAGATTGTCTTTATTGAGTAGCTGAGCTGTAGGAGGACACGATCACCATTAGCAGCATGTTTACACTCCTCTGCTCTCTGCAGCATTAACCCTGTAAAGAGCTCCAGCTGAGAAGGAAAACGTTCCGGACACAGCAGCTGAGAGACGAGATATGGCTGCCCTCCGCCAGGATAGTGTTTGAATTCCCAGAGGCTAATTACCGGATTCAAAATCAATCCTGCTTTTTAAAGACATCCGCCACAGAAGCCGTCAGAACACAAGTGAGATTCTACTGGCCTGCTTTTGCGCTATAATCATCTGGCAAGCTTCACGCAAGAGATTGTTTTTGCAGTTTTGGAAAAAGACCACATGCTCCAGTTGCAGTTTTCTTAAGCCCTATTTGGATTGGACTAGTTTTCCCTGAGGAGCTTTCACAGACATATGTGATTATAATCAAGTTTAAACATGATTCATGATGCATGTATTAACAGCATCAATAGAGACCCCAATCCCATCTGAATCAACAAATGACAGATGTCATATTTTAACAACTGTAACTCAAACGTTGTTTAGTAAAGTAATCTCGTCCGAATAGTGTTTTAGTACACGGTAAAAAAAGCAGTAAAATTTACTGGAAAAAATATAGCAGCGGCGTGAAAAATACAGCAGCAACATTTTATGTTTTACGGACTGAAATTTACAGTAAAAAAAAAATTTAAATAAAGATTAAAATAAATACAAATTAAAATAAGTAAATAAAATAGGATTATAATAAAAGGATTAAATTAAATAAAAGTTAGTTTAAATGAAATAAATATAAATATGATTAAAATACAGAATAGAATAGAATAAAATAAATAAATAAATAAAATTGATTGTACTAACGTACTAATAACTGAAAAACGAAGAAGAAACAATTATTTAAATGAAAAACCATAAAATGTAAAGTGTCCATTCTGGATATGTCAATTTATATTTCTTCAACATTAAATATAAAATGACATAACATGTAAAATACTGTTAAATGTACTATTTTTTTTTTTATCTTAAAATGACATTAATGATCCCATTTAGTAAGCGAGCCAACTGGTTTTTACTGTAGCATTTTACAGTTTTTAACTGTTAAAATGAGAAATATAATTTATTTGCAGTGTAAACCCGACATGTGCCAAAGCCAGCTGTGTTTAATACCTTCGCTGTTGATGCAGCGGACCTGTGGAGTCTGTGTTCCCTCTCCGCAGTCCATGTCTTCCTCTGGGATACACTCCTCTAGCTTGACCAGCTGCCAGCTAAAACAGCTGGGATCATCACACGGGATGGCCTCCACCAGATGAGGACAGTTCCCCTCACCACCCGTGGGGTAATTAGTGATTGTACGTCGTCTGAACTTGAAACCTGCAAATAAACATGACATAAGGTCTATTAGTTTTATCTATAACGGCTTCTGTAAATCACAGTTAAAATGTCACTAGATTAGGACAAAATATCAAAGTGACATCACTTTTGTCATTTTTAATGACATTTTACCCAATTACTTTTAACCAACTTGTCCTAAAGTGATTTTTGATTGATGTGTGACCTTTCGTTGAATTGATTTTTTATTTTATTTATTTTTTTTTTAGAGTGGATCTTACACAACTCTCAAGAACATGTCCAATTCACATTTGAGTCCAAAAGGAAAGCAAAGAAATGGTTTTCATAAAAAATAAATAAATAAACAAACAAACAAACAAAACCTATTTTAGGACTTTTTATGACTTCTTTTCATTACAATTAAGCAAATATAAAGCAATAAATGAAATTGTTTTTCATATAAAAAAAAAAATCAAACCTATTTTTAGGACCTTTTCTGCACATTAGTACTCTTTCTTTTTTTTCTTTTTTTTTTTACTAAAATTAAGCAATTGTAAAGCAATAAAAGAAACTGTTTTTCATTAAAAAAAATTAATATAATTTTAGGACCTTTTGTACATGACATCTGTTATTTACAATTAAACAATTTTAAAACAATATATATATTTTTAAATTTTAATTTTAGGATTTTTTTGTACATTCTGACATTTATTTCAATTAGGCAAGTGTAAAGCAATAAAATAAATTATTTTTCATAAAAAATGCAATCTAATTTTAGGACCTTTTTGTACATTCTGACTTTATTACAAATAAGCAAATGTAAAGCAATAAAAATTCAGTAGTGTTCAAAACAGTAGACCTAATACACAAAAAATATTATATATATATATATATATATATATATATATATATATAGTATAGTATAGTATGCATGCATGAGTAAATATAGATAATATATAGTATATATAATACATTTGAAAATGCATAAAATAATGGGGGCAAATGTGTTTAACTGTCATTAAAATAATGTACAAAATGTCTTAATGGCATTAAAAATTGGCCAATTAGTTATAATATATAATACAATCAATGTATAGTAGAGAAATATTAAGACATGTTTAAAATGTGATTTCTGCTTATATGCCATAATGCAGCATTTTGGACAAATTATATAAGATACTGGATAAATCAAAAGGAAATATTCTATTCTGGCTGTAAAACAGCTCTGTGCCTCAGTAAAATATTGTGTCTCAGTATTTGACACCTCCTTTTCAGTGAATATATTATTGGTTTCAGCAATGTTTACCTTTTTTCACAACCCGTTCATCGCAATTCTCAAAGGTGCAGGGCCCCCAGGCGCCCCACGGGGACACTTCACACTCCATAGGGCACGGGATGGGACACAGCTGCGTGGTACTCGGAGTCGTTCCCTTGCAGAGCCGAACATCTATGGGTTGTGATGCTACAACGCAAACACACGCATTAAAACACTGCAGCAAGATTCCCACATGAGTACCACACATGATGGACAATTAGCTTTATGTAACTGCAGGAAAAAAAACAAATGGCAACATTAAACACACTCTGAAGAATCCTGATTCCCTGTTGCATCACAGCAAAAGAAAAAACAGGAGAAAACCAGAATCTCCTGAGATTTCAGCATAATTTGAATGCACATCCCCAACCCGATGTGTTTGTTTTTTAAATATTTGGGCTAATTTAGTAAAGTTCCCAGTTATCAATCATCTAAAATACGTCATATAATGAAATAAAATGATGAAAATGAAATAAATTAAAATAATAGGCAAAATAATTTAAAAATAAAATATAAAAAAAAAAATAGAATTTATATAATTATAAAATTACATTTATAAAATTAAGGCAAAATCATTGTGTTTCATGTACTGGTCAATTTTGAGATTTTGGAAACTTTTTTTTTATAAATTGTTTTTTTTTTTTAGTAGAAAACGTCCAAAATACATTTACATACATTAAATACTTTTTGTTTTTGCTTATTTTACTGCATTTTATCTGCCAATTTTATTTACAGTACTTATCTTTTAAGTTTGTTTTCTTAAAATGTTTTTTTTCTGTACAGAGCTAGAAATCTCCACTTGGGTAACACTTATTCCTAAAAACATGCTCAAAATGTATTTTATTTTTGGCCATTGACAGTATTTTCTGATATACTGAGTTAAAAAAAACACCTGTAATACAAAAAATGTTTGCAATGCTTAAATGTAATTAAATGAGGAAGTATGGTGATATCTAATAGGGGAATTAGTACCCTATTCACATGGAATAGAATAAAATAAAGTAAAATAAAAATGTGATATCTATGAATTACTTAAAGATTAAACACAAATAAATAAATAAATAATTTAAAATAGTCCTGTCAGAGGAATAGTCCTCAAATGACTATAAAAATGCAAGTCTGTAGAGTGCATTCAGAAAGTATTCAGACCCCCACTCACTGTTTTCAATTTTTTTCTCATTAATCTATACTCTGTACGTCATAATGATAAAGTGAAAACAGAACTTTAGAAAATGTCTGTAAATTTATTAAAAAGAAAAAAACTGAAATATCATATTTACATAAGAATTCAGACCCTTTGCAACAATACTTGAAATTTAGGTCAGGTGCCTCCCATTTCTCTTGATCATTGCCGAGATGTTTCTACACCTTGATTGGAGTCCACCTGTGGTAAATTAAACTGATTGGACATGATTTGGAAAAGCACACCCCCCCCCCCCCCTCTATAAAAGGCCTCACAGCTCACAAATGCATGTCGGAGCGAAAACTAAGCCATGAGGTCAAAGGAACTGCCTGCAGAGCTCAGAGACAGGATTGTATAGAGGCACAGATCTGGGGAAGGCTACAAAAAATTTCTGCAGCACTGAAGATTCCCAAGAGCACAATGGCTTTCATAATTCTCAAATGGAAGATGTTTGGCACAACCAGGACTCTTCTCCAAGAGCTGGTCGCCCAGCCAAACTGAGCAATTGAGTCTAGACTGGTGACTAAGAACCTGATGGTCACTCTAGTTAAGCTCCATGATCATATGTGCAGATATGATATGAGATTGGTGCTATAAAGCACCAATCTCTGCTTTATAGCGGTGTGGCCAGACTCAATCCTCTCCTCAGTGAAGACACATGAAAACACACTTGGAATTTGCAAAACAGCACCTAACACACCCTCAGACTCTGAGAAACAAGATTATCTTGTCTGATGAACCTCAATTCTACGCATCATGTTCGAAGGGAACCAGCTCTGCTCATCACCTGCAGAGTACCATCCCAAAAGTAAAGTGTGCTGGTAGCAGCCTCATGTTGTGGGGGTGTTTTTCAGCAGCAGGGACTGAGGGACTTGTCAGAGTAGAAGAAAAGCTCAATGCACCAAAATATAGAGATAGCCTTAAAGGAGTCATCGGATGCCCATTTTCCACAAGTTGATATGATTCTTTAGGGTCTTAATTAAAAGTCTTGTCACGTTTCCATTTTTATAATTAATCTTTATAATAACATACTTTGGTTAAAATTTCTCAATGTGTAAAAAATACCTTTTTTGCCTGTCAAAATCAGCTCTGTTTTCAGTAAGTCATTCTAGTCCATGTTGCTTTAAATGCTAATGAGCTCTGCTGACCCCGCCCCCCTCTTCCGTGGAGTGACAAGCAGACTGTAAACTTCAGCTGCGAAACTGGCTAACTAGCACATTATTAAGAAAGGCGATTTGCAAAGATACTCACTTATACTCACTTCTTCTGTAGGTGAGGCTGGTCATGAATGATTCGCGCAAACATAGACACATTTATGTAGATCGGGGATCGGCGCATTCCCTTCAAAATGAAAGTAATGTTAATCCTCTGGGTCTTCAGTGGCTCAGATGTCGGGAGTTAATGATGACTGCTAAGTTCATTATTACATCCAACAACAAAGCACCTCAATCTCTTAATCAGAGACACTCTTGTCTTCCCCTGCACCGGAGCCGAGACAATGGCGGACAGCTCTCAGCTCACTCAGGGCGGGTAAGACGGCCTTGTCAATCAACTATCGTGGGAGGGGCCTGTACAGAACTATGTCATTCTGACAGGAATCTCAGAACAGCCTGATTTGAGAAAGAGGATTTTAAAATAGGGATTTAAAAAAAAAAAAACACTGGGTGGATTTTTATCATTATAGGATGGATGTGTACACACACTTCCAACACACATTTATGTTCAAACAACTTGTAAAGTGAATTTTGCATCCGATGACCCCTTTAATGAAAACCCAGTCCAGAGCATTCAGAACGTCAGACCGAGCAGAAGGTTCACCTTCCAACAGGACAATGACCCTAAGTACACAGCCAAGGCAACACAGGAGTGGCTTAGGGACAACTCTGTGAATGTCCTAGAGTAGCCCAGCCAGAGCCCTGACTTGAACCCTATCGAACATCTTGGGAGAGTCCTGAAAATGGCTGTCCACCGACGGTCCCCATCCAACCTGACCGAGCTTGAGAGGATTTGCAAAGAAGAATGGCAGAAAATCCCCCAATCCAGGTGTGCAAAGCATGTTGCGTCATACCCAAAAAGACTCGAGGCTGTAATTGCTGCCAAAGGTACTTCAAAGGGTCTGAATACTTATGTAAATGTGATATTTCAGTTTTTTCTTTTTAATAAATTTAGACATTTCTAAAATTCTGTTTTCACTTTGTCATTATGAGGTACGGAGTGTAGATTAATGAGAGAGGAAAAAAATTAATTTAAACAATTGTAGTATCAGGCTGCAACATAAAATTGAAAAAAAGTGAAGGGGGTCTGAATACTTTCTGAATGCACTGTAGATCCCATCTGGACCCAGTATGTGTGAAACTGAGATCTTTTTTTCTTTTTTCCAAGGAACTATAAAATACAAATTCGAAAACACAAACAAAAGCGGTGCATTAATGTTTAAACACAGGATTTTGCTGTCGGCTTGATGGGTGACAGGTGACATGACTGCTGCGTTTGCATCAAAGCAAGGTAAACTCTTCTTGTGGAGCTCTCCATGCTGATATGTGGTGAGTTCTGCTCTCTAGAGATTTCCAAAACAAAATGCTCTCCACACGCACAGACTGTCAACTAAAAAGTATGAGAAGACTGACTGAACCACAGACCTTCACAAAAAAAGAATGATGATTGAACTCTGGAAATGGGCATGGGGAATGACAGTTCACCTCGTTCAACTCTTCTGGCGCCGCATGTTCTCCAAATTAATGGAGAGACAGATTTCAGTGTAATGCACCATCATCTAAGTTAACATAACACAGCACAGGTTGTCCTTGTTTACGTGCCAGATGGTCTAGACCTTCTGCGCAAACTTTCTGTCTAATCAAAGTTTGCGGTCTGTGCCTGCTTTGACAAACCCAGGCGGACAGGCTTAGCTTCAAGCATGAGGATGATTTGGTGCTCGGTAGCTGCTTGAAAACAGATGAGAAACCTAAGGTGGCCCTGACGTTTATTAATACTTTACCTGACAAAACTTTTCTGTGCATGTTATCCTCACTAAAGCTGCATTATTTTAAAATAAAAAATACAGTAAAAACAGTAATATTTTGAAAAAAATGTTACAATTTTAAATAACTGTTTTCTATTAGAATATATTTTAAAATGTAATTTATTCTTGTGATTGCAAAGCTGATTAAAAGCAATTAGAAATCATTCTGACATGTTGCCTTGGTGCGCAACAGACATTTCTTATTATCAAAGTTAAAAACCTGCTGCTTAATATTTTTGCTAAGGATGAATAGAAAGTTTTAAAGAACAGCATTTATTAGAAAACGTCTCTACCGTCACATTTGATCAGCTGTATATAGTATACTTTTGATCGATTTGCTCCATGTTATAGAGCCCATGAAATGAAAGGCAGAAGGGTCTGCCTTCTGCCTTTCAATACAAACAAAATGCTTTGTTATTTCTTTTGAGGAAGAGTGTACAGTAAGGAGCTGTCAGGATGACTGTCATTGTCAATCGATCTCTGTCAGCTGTCTGGTGCCCAGAGGAGAGTGTTGACTAAAGCACAGACTGTTGCATCAGTATGTACACTTGTAATGAGCTCTCCATGGACACAAACGCTTACAAAAATACAGAGAGTAAACAGACTAAGCAAACAAAATATGTAAACATGCTTTAGGCAAAGAGATTTGATCAAACAAAGACCATTATGTCAGATACAAAAAGGAAAGGAAAGAGATTAGGTTAAAATAAAATAAAATAAACAAAATAAAAATGATAGCATTAAATTTAATAATTTAATACAATATAATATAATTAAATATAATATTAAATATAATTAATAAAATACAATTAAAATGATTAAATAAAATAAAAATGAAATAAAAATAATATAGAATTAAAATTAATACAATATAACAATTAAATATAATATATATTAATAAAATAAATAAATAAAATATAATTAAATTTATTAAATTTAAAAAAATAAAATAAAATAAAATAGCAGTTTCTCTTTCAAAGCAATGTTGGTGTATTTACATTGAGTTGAAAAATACCTCAAATATTCCTTTTAAGGCGTTAAACAGCTTACCTGAGATCTCATAGCTGATAGACAGGAGGGGAGGGACACTAGGCATCTGGCCGTTTGAAGACTGACCTTCTACAAAACACACAAACTACTGCTAATAAACATTCAAGGGAAAACAAATGCATTCACTATGAGCTCTATACTGTGACAGAATATTACAGCTTTAAGGGGTAACGCAGGGCATAAGCTGGTTAGTTTAACTATCCTGAGCTGTGACGTCACAAGCAGCAGGCAAGGGAAAATGTAACCATTCAACCTTTTAAGAGTCCTTCAGAAAATACCATAAAATGATATCCATTTAATCACAATGCACAGGCACTTTTGATTTTCTGTCATTCTGATGGACTGGGTTGTAAATTTCCCATCATGCTCTACTCTTACCTGTTAGTAAAATATGAAAAACTCTAGTTTCTCTCCTTAAATTCTTACTCACACCTCTCTCAGGCTACTTTCACATTTTATTTTTTCAATTTTCTTCACCAAATGCAATAGGCCAGACAACTTATTTCTATATCTGTCAAAACAACACAAAGGATTTTGAATTATCTGTCAGTGTTTTTACAGTTTGGTAAGTAACAGAAAAATGTTCAGTTAATGCAGCCTCTGGTTATGTCATTTACCAGCAGGGCCAAACTGCTCATGATAACCAGCCAAACCCAATGGTTTGCAATGCCATAAATGAATCACATCTGTCACATTCGGTTCCCCTATAAAGCAGTCATTTTTTTTTTCCATAGTAGACCCCAAATATAGCTCTGTCCAAACGAATGTCATGGCAGTTTATTCAGCGTACATCGCTTCCATTGACTTTCATTCAAGACAGTAATGTGATAATGTGAGGAATAAGCTGGTTAGCTTTTACTTGTGCCCAGATCTCAGCCAGTCAAAAGCCGCAGGATTCCTCCTACACTCTCCAAATCAAGCTTCTTCAATGGATTTTTGCAGCACTTCAGTAAAGAACTCTCTTCTTATCAAAGATCATTTTAATATTCTGCATCATATGGAACTCAAGGATTCTCATATGGCATTACATTAAACAAAGATATGGGCTTTGAAATTATGGAATCAAATGGAACTTATAAAGATTCACTTATGGCATTATATGGAATTTACAATGATTCTCCTATAAAAAATAAAAATCTTAAGGCATTATATGAAGTTTATATAAAGTGTCTTAAGGATTCAAATGGAACTTATAAAGATTTACTTATGGAGTCATGAAATTTACAGTAAAGATTCTGTTATAGAATCATGTGGAACTTGATTCTCCTGAGAAATCAAATGGAACTTATAAAGATTCAATTGCAGCATCATATTAGGCAGTCGTGGCCTAATGGTTAGAGAGTCGGACTTGTAACCCGACGGTTGCGGGTTCTAGTGTCGGGTCTGGCAGGGATTGTAGGGGGGTGAATGTCCAGTGCTTTGTTCACTTCTCACTGCTGTGTGTGTGTGCACTTGGATGGGTTAAATGCAGAGCACAAATTCCAAGTATGGGACACCATACTTGGCCACACGTCACGTCTTTTTCTTTCCTTAAACTTATACAAATTTATCAGTTTAATACTTATGATATGGAGCCAAATGTAAATTCTCTTATGGAGTCAAATGGAACATACAACATTAAGGGAATAAAGATTCACTTTTGACATCATATGAAACGTTTACAGTCTCTTATTTGCAATCATATGAAACATACAAAAATTCTCCTTTACAATCAAATAGAAACTGCCAAGATTCACTTATGGCATCATATTAAACTTATAAAGATTAATACGTTTAATATTTATAATATTAAATTTATATGGCGTTAAATTGAATTTAAAGATTCACTTATGGAAATCATATGGAACTTACAAAGATTCTCATGTGGATTCAAATGGAACATATGAAGATCCTCTTATGGAATCAAATGGAAATGATAAAGATTCGCTTATGACATCAGATGAAACTTTTAAAGAGTCTTATATGCAATCATATGTAACTTACAAAAATTCTCTTTTAGAATCAAATAGAAATGGCAAAGATTCACTCATGGCATCATATGAAACTTATAACGATTCTCTTATGAAATCAAATGGAAATTATAAGGATTTTCTTGTGGCTTTATAGGAAACCTATAAAGATTTTTTTTTTTTGAACAAATGGAACATTAAAATTTGCTTATGACATCATATTAACTGTTTAAAGGTTCCTTTATGGAATCAAATTGGAAGTTCTCCTATGCCATCAAATCCTTTTGGAAACACTTGGTTTTAAGACAGTGAAGCCACCTGTGGGAAATATTGCTCTGTTTGTGCTGAGAGTGCAGTGTTGTGTTCTTAGAAGGAAATGTAAATGAGCATCACTTCCAGATAGATTTGATGAAGGTTTCATCACATCAAAGAATCTTGAAGCTGACAACATCCTCCCAGGGCGAGAACATCACGACTCCATCAGTTGACTAATTTTCTCTTTAACTTTCTGCACCGTCTGCGTTCATGTATCTGCTGTCGGCGGAGCAGATTACCCCCCAGTGAAGCGAGGCGTCTCCTGCACCGCGCTGATAAGGACACAGATTTCCCAGCATACGCAGCTCCACCAGTGGCCTGTTCTAATAGCGCTTCTTTAACTGGAGCTTTTCATGCAGTCAGCGCTCATCTGCTCTAATGTACGGAGACATGTGCGTTACGATAAGTTTCAATGTGCTCACCCTACAGTTCTGAGCATCAAAAGAGCGAGCAGGAGGGAGAAAGATTAAAAAAAAAAAAAGGTATTTTCCATGAAGACGGGTGGGCTATTAATCGAGTGATGTTGTGTGTGTGTGTGTGTGTGTGTGTGTGTGTGTGTGTGTGGAGCATGCAAAGAAATGCTGATACAATATATATACAGTAGAGTAAGAGGTTTACACACACATGCATGTGGGTGGTGGACAGAGAAAGCAAGGAAAGAGGAAAGGCATGACGGATAGATCCATGTATTCTAGGATCTACATTGTTCTGAGAGGTACAAAAATGTTTGCAAAACATCATATAAATTACAAAATGTCATTTTATTATAATAGATACTTTGCAATAAATAAATAATTTATTCAATGTTTTTTTCTCATAATAAACTGTTTTCAATTTCAGCATCATATGGAACTCAATGACTCTTCAGTGGCATTATATTAAACTTAAGGTTTCTCTTATGGAGTCCTATGAAACTTATAAAGATTTGATTATGGTATTTTAAGGAACAAAGATTCTGTCATCGTATCAAATGGAAATAATAAAGATTTGTTTACTGAATCAAATGGAACTTAAAAAGATTCTCTTATAGAATCAATCTGAGATTCACTTATGGCATTATATGAAAATATATGGAATCATATGAATCAAAGATTCGCTCATAGCATCAAATAAGAACTAAAAGGAAACATATATAAAACTTTTTTGTATGGAACCAAATGGAATTTAAAAAGATTTGATTCTGGCATCATATGAAACTTATAAATATTCTCTTAAGGAATCATATGGAACTTAAAAAGATTTGGGAGTGGGTGAGTGAGTGAGTGTGGGTGGGTGAGTGTGGGTGGGTGAGTGAGGGTGGGTGAGTGTGGGTGAGTGAGGGTAGGTGAGTGAGTGAGTGAGTGAGTGAGTGAGTGAGTGAGTGAGGGTGGGTGAGTGTGGGTGAGTGAGGGTAGGTGAGTGAGTGAGTGAGTGAGTGAGTGAGGGTGGGTGGGTGAGGAGGGTGGGTGAGTGAGTGAGTGAGGGTGGGTGGGGTGAGTGAGTGAGTGAGGGTGAGCGGGGTGGTGGGTGAGTGAGGGTGGAGTGAGTGAGGGTGAGTGGGTGGGTGGGTGAGTGAGGGTGGGTGAGTGGAGTGAGTGAGGGGGTGGGTGAGGAAAGTGAGTGAGTGAGTGAGTGAGTGAGTGAGGGTGAGTGAGTGAGTGAGTGAGTGAGTGAGTGAGTGTGGGTGAGTGAGTGAGGGTGGGTGAGTGAGTGAGTGAGTGAGTGAGGGTGGGTGGGTGAGTGAGTGAGGGTGGGTGGGTGAGTGAGGGTGGGTGAGTGAGTGAGTGGGTGAGTGAGTGAGTGAGGGTGGGTGGAGAGTGAGTGGTGGGTGGGTGGTGGGTGAGTGAGGAGGGTGGTGGTGGTGGGTGAGTGAGTGAGTGAGGGTGGGTGGGTGAGTGAGTGTGTGAGGGTGGGTGAGTGAGTGAGTGAGAGGGAGGAGGAGGGGCGGTGTAAGGAGTGGAGTGAGTGAGGGTGGGTGGGGTGAGTGAGTGAGGGTGAGTGAGTGAGTGTGGGTGAGTGAGTGAGGGTGGGTGGGTGGGTGTGTGAGTGAGTGAGTGAGTGAGGGTGGGTGGGTGAGTGAGTGAGGGTGGGTGGGTGGTTGGGTGGGTGGGTGAGTGAGTGGGTGAGTGAGTGAGTGAGTGAGTGAGGGTGGGTGGATGAGGGTGGATGGGTGAGAGAGTGAGTGAGTGAGTGAGTGAGTGAGTGAGTGAGTGAGTGAGTGAGTCAGTCAGTCAGTCAGTCAGTCAGTATCACAGCTCAGGATAGTCACTATAGTGAAGGGTTTGGGACTGAACAGATTTTTGTTGTGCTATCAGTCAATCATGGATTTGTTCAGGTGACTTGCTCAACAACAATAAAAGTTTGTCCAGAACTGAATGTCTAAGTAAAAATGTCACACTTCTGATAATTATACACTGTCAAGCAGATACCTGTACCTTGTTTGTCTTTGTTGTTATTGATGTAGCTGAGGAGTTCTGCGTTGGCCTGGACGCAGTACACTTCTCTGCTCTGAACGCCTCCACCACACAAACCCGTCTGATTCCCACGCCGCCGGTCCTGCTGACTGAGCAGCGCGTCAACACGACACTCGCTCCATTCGGTGCTCCGCCAGGCATAACTGAAATTAACGTCAAATACAGGCTATTATGTTCTGAACCTGTGCTTTGGATCAGCCATCCTGTTGTAATAAATCTTTCCAAACATTTACAAACAATGTCATTCCATTTGGATTGTGTGTCACTGTCGTATACATTTGCACGTTACACATGATAAACCAAGAGTATCCAAATAAATGTTTAAATGAATGCGTTAAAAACAAACAAACAATAAAATGGATCTTGGAAGAATTTTATAATAAAATGTCTGAAATCATAAGACAAATGTTTCTAATATAAAAAAAAAATATTCACAATATATGAACAAATGCATTTTAATTCTACTTTTTAAAATTGCAATGCAAATAGCAATTCAGTAGCCTGTTTACCTACAAATTCAGGAATTTAATTGGAAAATAAAAGCATTTTGACTGGCATACAACCGGATGGATGGATAATAGGTTGGTCGATGGATGGATGGATGGATGTATAATCGGTAGGAGCATGGGTGGATGGATAGATCTCTTAAACCTCAAGACACATTTGATTACTGGGGCCTTTTATAGTCTGAAAAGACTTCAGAATCTCCATTCAACCTCCATTTAATCCTATTTCTGTCTTGAAAAAAAATAGCGATATTAAAGAGATGTCATTTATGATTTCTCTTTCCCACTTTTGCTATAGTGCGAAACAGAATTGCAAAAATCCATTATCTTCTCGAGCTGCCTGTTCATAGTACGTGGGAGACTCAGAAAGCATTGTGTGGCCTGTGACGGCGTGCCAGCGCGGGCCATCTGTGAGAGAACGAGATTAGAGCAGCGTCACCGAGCTCTTAAGATCACTTCCATTTGTCAGTGCATCTCTCTTGGCTCGGGAGCACAGAGCAGCCCGATCCGTCTCACCCTGTCTCCATATGCTCACGTGCTGACTCTCACTGGCACCACCGCTCACGCAGGGCAGGGGTCAAGCGGCTCCCGGCAGGGCCTCCCACTCCACGCCGGCATTTCTCCATGAAGAGCAGAAAGCACTACAGTTGGTAGTGCATGCTGAGACGTGACTTCTAGGGGTTTTTTAGTGCTTGTTTCATGTACATGCCCGCAGGATAGGAAAATCCCTAATGAGATCTCGTTAACATCTCAATTGCTTCTCCTTGACAGCAGTAAGATTAAATCGATCGCGAATTAGCTTAGAGCGTTTCTCAGTTACACAGTTCTCCTGCAGCATGTGTCTCTTCTAGAGATTCAGAGGAGATCTCGACAATGTCTCCAGCTCTGCTCAGATTTGCCAAGATAACAGTGAGAGATTTCAATATGAAGTCACATGCTATCAAACCAAATGGTCTGAGCTTCTATTTACATTCATTTTCAAGCCAGGTTGGAAAAAAATTGTGACAATTCTGCAGCAGGGTTATTTCAGGTATCACTAAAAGACTATAGTTTTAAAGGTGTCATAGGTGATTGTCTTCAGAAACATTTTTTGTTATTCTGGTTGAAAGTCTCTTCACATCCTGATAGCAATCATTAAGTTAAGTGGT
>JAFVLL020010021.1:0-20019 GCA_021397915.2 Tor tambroides | reverse complement strand
CAGTGGAAACGCTAGCCAATTCATGGTTTTCCGACCCGACCCGTACCGTTCTGTACCGTACTGTACCGTACCACTCAGTGGAAACGAGGCATAAGACACATATCCCATCCCATAATTCACTGCAATGAGGAGGTAAATAAGATAAATATTGATTACATGTATATGTATATATATATATATATATATTGCACATATTGCATGTAGGGCTCAGAAACATCAACGACAGGCATTTGGCATCTGAATCGCCTTATTAAAAGAGCATTGTATCCCTACTGTAGATGGCTTGCAAATTTTCTGAAAAAGATTACAGCCATTAAGATGACATTACAGCTTCATGCAGATCCACAGATGGAAACTGTGATGGTGAGAGAAGGAGAAAAGAAAAAAGAGTTGATGTGTCTTTGTGGTTTAGTGGTTGATAGCAGTAATATGTTTCATCACTTATCCAATTACATGTGTTAGAAGAAACTAATCTGAGACTCCATTAAAACAAGAGACCTGGCGGCGCGAGGTTAAACAATAGCAAATTACATTACCCTCATACTGCTTAGCGAGAAGACCTTGCCATGTTCGTGCCCGTTCATATCTGCTGAGAAATTACCAGGCTACACCAAGCTTTTTTTAAAAAAATATTAATATATATTTTTTTTCATATGGAGAAAAGGGCGACGAAAAGGTTTTTATTTTATTTTGACTACACAATCAAAAACACCAAGTTGACTGTGTATTTAAATGATTATTTTAAATACATTTCACTGAAAACCAATAATTACAAACACCAACATGATAAAGTTTTTGATTTTTCATTTATTTTATTTTATTTTTTTTTAAATATAAAAATATAATTCCAACAATATTTGCATGTACTGTACTAAGTACTACATTTTGGTAGAAAAATACATTGTCTTGTTAATTAAAATATTAATTTCATTATTAATTCTAAGGTAATTCATACTGTTTACTTTTGTTTATTTTTAAAAATATTTTTTGTAGCATGTATTGCTTTTGGTAAGTTAATTTACAGTTAATTTAATTTTACAATAGTATATTTTTTGTTAAAAATGTTTTACAGTGCATGACTGAATTTTGGCCATTAAACAGACAACATATTTTAAAAAAACAATAACAAAATACAATCAGATAAAAACAAGATGTTTTGCAGTTTAGTTTCAATTTTTGTCTTTATGCACTGAGCTTTTGAGTACTGTATGTTTTTATAGAATAGCACCTCTTTTATCTAAAAAAAAAAGAAAAAAAAAAAAGATTTGTCATGATATGACCCCTTTAAATCACTTTAGAAAACACTGGACCTGTTAAATGTCTGTTATATCATACAGAAACATCCATTTGAGGTTAAAAAGTACATGGTATGTTTCAGACAGAGGCTATTAATGACCTCTTTTCTCAACCCTCTGCTGCTTTTTACTTTCCCCGGCTCACTGAACTTTCCCTGGTTAAGAGCTTCAGCTCCAAACTTGTTCATTTTCGCTCTGTAAGTTTCTCTGAATGTAATTACTTCTAATCTCTTTATCCTTCTGTCTCCTGGAAAAAGCCCCTTACCTGAGGCAGATGATGACAGGAGCTGGCCTCAGCTTACTTTCGCTCTCTCAGACACTTCCTTCCCGTTTTGACTTCTTGAGATTCCTTCCTATCATTGGCTTCACAGATATGCATATCTCCTTTTAGAGGCTCTCTCTGGTTGCTCCAGACATTTTATGGTTATCCGTTGTTATTTGGGTTGATTGAAGGGGCGAAATCTTCTTTGCCCTTTGATGCGTGGCTTAAAGTTGAAGTGTGTCATTTTTCGTCGTAAAAATATTTTCTTCTATCACAGTATAATATGTTGAGACAACTATAAATCATGGTTGGTTTTGTGAAAGCATTGTCTTCTGTGTTTTATGAGGCCTTGGCAAACTCAACCAATGGTGTGAGCTTGGGGCGGGGCAATCCGTTTGGCTGACCAATGGCAGGCGAAACCTGTAGAAAATAATTGTTAGTGAAGCAGAAATGACCCTAACTGTCAGATAAATGCATAATTTATGGCTTTACTTAACAGTTTTATTCCTGAGTGTACTGAAACAACTGTCAAAAGTGCAGTTGTTGTTCTGTGGATAACTGATTTCCGTGAAACACTCATTCTTCTCATGAAACATATTTAGGCATATTTTTTTCTTTTATTTTCGCTAAGCACATTCAAAAGTGGCACAAAGTCTGACAGAAGAGAAAGCCGTGCTAGCAAAAGCCTCTTATTCATGGTGAAACATGGACCTGTTGGTTCCCCAGGGAGCCTTCAGAATGAGCTCTTACTTACATCCCTCAGAGACTGAAATGTTTTGAATAAATTAAAAGTTTTTCTAGGTCTAAGTAATGATTTCATGACAAAACCTGTGGAGACATTGAAAGAAAGTCATTATGTGCCATTATAGAACTTTACCAGGTTCACATTCATTGCAGTGCACGCATTTACTTGCTCTTGAGAGACCAGACCTTTGCGGACATACAAAGTACTGCAAGGTCTGTGTAACTTCAGGTCACTGAACTTCAGTTTCGAGAGCATTCTGCAGTCATGTAGACTATACATACAAAGTATGGGGTCCAAAAATGAAATTTATGGTGATAAATATTGGTTGCTGATAAAAACAAGCAGTAAAATTAACATACATGTATACACATTTTTACTACTTTTTAAATTAAGGCCTGCAGAAAATATATGATTTTAAAATTATTTTGTGTCAGTTAAAATATAGATTGTTATTATACATTAAATATAGAAAATGTAAATATTATATTTGTGCATCAAAGAAAAATAATGCAGTATGATAACTGCATAATACATATTGGGTAACACTTTAGAATACTGTTTCTTACTGCATAACTAATAAGGAATTATTGAAGAACTAACAGGTAATTATTCATTAACACTTAACTCACTACTGTTAACTACTAAGGAAGATGTGTTAACTAATCAGTATGTAATACAATTTTATGATTGTGTTAAGTAACAGTTAGCTAATCAATAACTAATGTATTCTGTCATACCTCCTGAAGAACTACTATTAATTATCTACTAGTTAAGGTTCAAGAAAATAACTATGAAATAACTACTACTGAACAGTTATGTGCAAATAATCACTATAATAATCAGGTTGTGGCCCACAAATCAAGTACTTGAGTAAAAGTACAGATACCCCAATAAAATATTACTCCAGTAAAATTATAAGTAGGCCTATTCATTTTCAAAATTACTTGAGTAAAAGGACAAGTACAAAGTACTACTACAGTAGCAACTACTATTATTAGCCTATAATGAAATGAAATATGTGTTTTGTTAGCTGCACACCCAAAAGGACTCATTACTATAATTGTACATAATGAGGGGTGAGAACCAGAAGGGCATAAGTGACAATTTGGGTGAAATGGATATATACATCAAATTCTACTGGCAAAAGTATACTGTCATCCATAAGTGTACAAATTTTTTTATTATAAACGATTGAAATCAGTGCGCAAAGTCAGATCAACCTATGGTAAATTTTTGTTTTGGCCCTCCTTGTCATAACTATCCAACTTACTAGAGATACAGTACACTCTGTAAAATGGTGATTTAATTAATTAATTAATTTATTTATTTATTTACCGAAACACTGGGATGAAGCTGTTGGGTCATATTTGTTTTTTTGTTTTTTATTATTGGGTAGTTTTTGTGTTGTGTTAACGCCTAAGTTAACACAGGGAAGTTAACTGCGGTTTCCCTGACCCCAGCTCCCGCACGAGTAATTAATTCTTTATTAATTACTAAAGGTTTCACTATATTTTCACTTTAGAATAGGCCTACTGTTTCAGGTTCGAAATAAGTCCTGCAGAATTATTTGATAATTATTTATTAATTACTAATGAGTTCCCTATATTTTCACTTTAGAATACTGTTTCAGGTTCTAAGTAATTCCTGCAGAATTATCTGATAATTCTTAATTAATTACTATAGGTTTCACTATATTTTCACTTTTTGAATAGGCCTACTGTTTCAGGTGAAATATAAGTTCTGCAGAATTATTTGATAATTCTTTATTAATTACTAATGGGTTACCTGTATTTTCATTTTTCCTCAGTCTTTGCCTTACATACAGGAACTGAATTAATGGTAATATGGTATATGCTGAGGAGGTACACATACAGTACTGTATATGAAATATAAAAACTAAGGTAAGTTATCGCATGGCACTGGAGTGGAGGTGGGGTTCCTATCTGAAGCTGATTTCTTACAAAACACACTCACAAAACAATTCACTACACAGGGAAAACCTCTATAAAATTTATTGCTTTCATTAATATTGCATTTTCATACTACTACTACTGCTAATAACATTTATATGAGAGGGTCACAACTCAATTTAATTGTGTATGACTGTTTATTAGTAGTTACTTCATAGTTATATTTCTTGAACCTTAACTAGTAGATAATTAATAGTAGTTCAATTCAATTCAATTCAGGTTTATTTGTATAGCGCTTTTTACGATACAAATCGTTGCAAAGCAGCTCTACAGGAATTTAAGTTTCCACAATATATTTATATATTGTAGAACCTTAATATATTTAACTTATGGTATTTCTGGTATTTGGTAATTCTGTATGTTGTCTGAGCGTCCTCTGAGGGGTTGGCATTATCTTCTCTCAGGTGTTCGGCCATCTCAGATCATTAAAGGGGTTGGATCCAGATTGGAGCTTCTGTAATTTCCTAGTTACCACGGACGTTAATCCCGTGGCAGAAACAGAGAAACAGATAGAGACATAATTAGCACAAGGTTCCATCTAAGTAAAAAATAATTGTTCAACCCAAGCTAAAGAATTATAATAATGTGCATTTGATCAGATATAACACTGCAGTACAAGATTATGAGATGCATTATATGAATGCTTGGCTAAAGAGATGTCTTTAATCGTGATTTAAAAAGAGAGAGTGTGCCTGAACCCCAAATGTTATCAGGAAGGCTATTCCAGAGTTTGGGAGCCAAATATGAAAAAGCTCTACCTCCTTTAGTGTACTTTGCTATCCTAGGTACTACCAAGAGTCCAGAGTTTTGCGACCTTAGGGAGTGGGTTGGATTGTAGCGTGATAGAAGACTAGTTATGTATACAGGCGCTAACCCATTTAGGGCCTTATAGGTAAGTAATAATAATTTGTAAGTGATACGGAACTTAATAGGAAGCCAGTGCAGAGACCGTAAAAATAAGGTAATATGATCATATTTTCTTGACCTGGTAAGGACTCTAGCTGCTGCATTTTGGACTATCTGTAGCTTGTTTGAGGATGCAGGACAACCACCTAGCAGTGCATTACAGTAGTCCAGTCTAGAGGTCATGAATGCATGAACTAGCTTTTCTGCATCAGAAATAGGTAACATGTTTCGAAGCTTGGCAATGTTTCTAAGATGGAAGAATGCTGTTTTTGTAACATAGGAAATATGATTTTCAAAAGACAAGTTGCTGTCTAATATAACACCCAGATTTTTGACTGTAGAGGACGTAACAGGACATCCGTCTAGTTGCAAATTATAATCTTAAGAGATTCTGTGTACTATTTAATTTTAATTTTTTTTTTTTTTTTTTTTGGTCCAATAAGTAATCTCTGTCTTATCTGAATTTAATAGGAGGAAATTATTGGTCATCCAATCTTTTACATTTTTAACACACTCTGTTAGCTTAGATAATTAAGAAGTTTCATCTGGTCTTGTTGAGATATATAGTGGAGTATCATCAGCATAACAATGGAAACTAATCCCGTGTTTTCTAATAATATTATGAAGGGGCAACATGTATATTGAAAATAGCAGAGGACCTAGGACAGGTCCTTGTGGTATTCCATACTTTACTGGTGATAATTGAGATGATTCCCCATTTAAATAAACAAAGTGGTAGCGATCGGACAGGTAGGATCTAAACCACCTTAAAGCCTGCCCTTGAATAGCCCTATAGTTTTGTAATCGATCTATGAGTACCTCATGATCTATTGTGTCAAACACAGCAATAATACCAAGTAAAACTAGCAATGAGATGCAGCCTTGGTCTGACGCAAGAAGCAAGTCACTTGTAATCTTAACAAGTGCGGTTTCTGTGCTATGGTGGGGCCTGAAACCTCATAATTTTTTAAATGCTTCACAGAGATCATTTTTTTGCAAGAAGGAGCACAATTGAACAGACAACTTTTTCTAAAATTTTAGACAGAAACAAGATTTGAAATGGGTCTGTAATTTGCCAGTTCACTAGGATCTAGTTGTGGTTTCTTAATAAGAGGCTTAATAACCGCTTGAATGGTTTTGGGACGTCAGTTAAAGATAACGATGAGTTAATATTGAGAAGTGGTTCTTCTGCTACAGGTAACAACTCTTTCAGTAATTTAGTGGGTACAGGATCTAATAGACATGTTGTTGGTTTAGATGCAGTGATAAGTTTATTTAGCTCTTCCTGTCCTATAGTTGTAAAGCACTGCAGTTTTTCTTTGGATGCAATGAATGAAGCTGAAATACTAGACGCAGTAGAATCTACATTTGTTATTGTATTTCTGATGTTATCTATTTTATCAGTGAAGAAATTCATAAAGTCATTACTGTGAGGGAATCTTTAGATCGGGTGGTGTCTGGTTATTTGTTAATCTAGCCACTGTGCTAAATAAAAACCTTGGATTGTTTTGGTTATTATCTATGAGTTTGCGGATATGCTCTGCCCTGGCAGCTTTTAAAGCCTGTCTATAGCTGGACATACTGTTTTTCCATGCAATTCTAAAAACTTTCAAGTAAGTTTTTCTCCAATTGCGCTCAAGATTACGAGTTTCTTTTTTGAGAGGATGGGTATAAATGTTGTACCATGGCGAAGTATGTTTTTCTCTAACCTTTTTCAATTTGATGGGGACAACAGCTTCTAATGTATTAGAGAAAGTACACAGAGCAGTTGAGATAAATCAGGCAGCTTATTTGTGAATCTGTCTTTAGTGGCTGGAACAATAGTTCTGCCCAGACGATAATGCGGAGCCATATAGTTAATATCAGTAATACGCAGCATGCACGATACAAGGAAATGATCAGTAACATCATCACTTTGAGGTACGATATCTATATCAGTAAGATCAATTCCATGCGATATAATTAAATCTAGTGTATGATTAAAACGATGAGTGGGCCCGGTGACGTTTTGCTTGACTCCAAAAGAGTTTATTAGGTCAGTAAACGCAAGTCCTAACGCATCATTTGTATTATCAACGTGAATGTTAAAATCTCCGACAATTAGCAGTTTATCAACATTAACCAATAGATCTGAGAGGAAATCTGCAAATTCTTTTAGGAAATCTGTATATGGCCCTGGCGGTCTATACACAGTAGCCAGAGCAAGAGATAGGAGAGATTTCTTATGCATATCTAACAGTGTAACATTAAGCAGAAGTATTTCGAATGAGTTAAACCTCCTGTATCCTGTTTTCTGAGTAACATTGAGAATATCACTATATATTGTTGCAACACCGCCGCCACAACCAGTCTGACAGGAGTAGACCCAATATATTCATTTGGTTTAAGCCAGGTTTCAGTCAAACAGAATACATCAAAACTATTATCTGTGATCATTTCATTTACAATAACTGCTTTGGGTACGAGTGATCTAATGGTTAGGAGCCCAAGCTTTAAAATTGTTTTTTGTTCATTTATTTAGCATTTTTCTGGTTTAATCACGATCAGATTTTTTCTAGATCCTGCATTAAATTTATATTTTGACCTCGCTATTCGGGGAACAGACACAGTCTGTATAGATTGGACAGTGCAAGTACTTCTATCTTTTAAGTGGGTAGAACAAAAGTCATCATAGCATTTATTTGAGAGTTGTCTTACTAGTCAAAATCTAGTAAGATTCTAGAATAGATACTAGTAGTTCTTAAGGAGGTATGAAGGAATACATTAGTTATTGATTAGCTAACTGTTACTTAACACAGTCATAAAATTGTATTACATACTGATTAGTTAACACATCTTCCTTAGTAGTTAACAGTAGTGAGTTAAGTGTTAATGAATAATTACCTGTTAGTTCTTCAATAATTCCGTATTAGTTATGCAGTAAGTAAGAAACAGTATTCTAAAGTGTTACCAAATATTGCTTGTTTTTTGTTTATTTTATTGCATGAAATCACGGTCTGCAGAAAATATAAATATTATATCAGTTAAAATATAGATTAAAAAAAACAATATTTAAAATATAAACATCAAAAGTGGGTGGCAAAAAATAGAATATAATATTATTCCTGTAAATATTACTTGCTGACAATTTTTTGTTCATTTAATTGCATGTTTTTTAGTCAAGGCCTGCAAAAAAATATATAAATATGAATATTTTTGTATCATTTAAATATAGATTTAAAATATGTTTTTAATATTTAAAATCTAAATATTTGCCATCAAAGAAAAAGAATGGGATACGACCACTGTAAATATAGAAGGCTTTTTTTTTTTTTTTTTTTTTTTTTTTTTTTAATTTCATGTGTTTTGTTTACATTAGAAAAAAAAGTATTTTTTGTGTCTATCATTCTTACCCTGTGATTTCAAGTACGGATATTTTTTTTCTTTACTTGTTTGCAGTATACAGTATAAGCAGGGTCCTAAATCATCAGTCAGCTGTGCACAGAAAAAACTGCAGCAGCAGACACCAAAAATTCAAATTAAATTACGCCCTTAAACATTTTCAATAAATGAATAAACTGATGCAACAGATTTTGACTGTGGTGAAGATAGGAAAATGCGATTGGGTGTTTATGCGTGTCAGACTGTTGGCAGCGGCGCACTCATGATGCGTGACTCTCAGCAATGGCCCATTAATAACATTTAGTGAGAGTGTCTCTGTAATGAGGATGACTAGTCTCTGTTTTTGGCCCATCCTGGACTACTCCACTTTTGCACTGCTTCCAGCTTGAAAAGCATTTCAGAGAGAATTCCAGATTATGTTTTACTCACCTGATAACCCCTCACATCTGTTACAGCTCTCACCGGCTGGAGTTCCCTGTGTTGATGAGCGTCCATCACGTTAACAACAGCATTTAACATCTCATTGGACAAAGAAGTAGGGTGGAGCTTCTTTTGAGGTTGATTTACTTTGACTGTGGAAGACAGTCAAAGGTCAGATTTACAGCCTGTCATTCAGCGTGTCTGCTTTCTTCATCTAGAGACTCGATGAAAAAGGCAACAATTTTCTTCAACAGGATAACCAGGTCTTCAGAAGTAAGTAAGTTATGTCTTACAGTGCCTTCTGAATGAGAGTCCAAACATCTGATAAAAACATCACAATAATCCACACCACTCCAGTCATTTAACATCTTTTGAAGTGAAATGTTTGTAAGAAACAAATTAAGACGTTTTAATTTAAACCAACACTTCTGGACAAAATAGGAATCCATAATAAAAGTTGAAAAAGTCCATCTCCTGTTCTCTTTTCTCATTAAAATCCACCCACATATTTGTTCAGAACTGTTTTGGTCTGGTTTCGCTTGTAAACGGTGCTTGATCTGTGCATATTTCTCTCCTGATTCAGACCAGATGACTTTTTAATTGAAGAAAAATGACTTTTTTCATTATGGACACATATTTTAGCCGGAAGCAAGGGTTTGAAGTGAAAACATCATAATGATGGATTTGTTTCTTACAAACACACAGGTTTTCACTTCACAAGACATGATGGACTGGAGTGGTGTGGATTACTTGTGGATATTGTGATGTTTTTATCAGCTGTTTGAATTCTCATTCTGACGGCACCCATTCACTGCAGAGGATCCATTGGTGATTTGATGTAATGCTGAATTTCTCCAAATCTGATGAAGAAACAAACTCATCTACATCTTGAATGGCCTGAGGATGAGTACAATTTTATATTTGGGGGAACTATTCCTTAAAAAATAATTAACAATTCTTCCACCAAGTAATAGTAAAAATTCAGCCTAACTCTTGGTGTTACTGTAGATATATAGAATTGAATTGAATTCAGAATACCTTTCAAATTCCATATCAGTTCCTGAATGTGAACTGAATTTGGATTGAGATAGCAGATGAAATGCAAAATTGCATTTCAAACTTCAATGCAAGGAAGTAAAATGAAACTGCATTGAAATTGAAATGATAGATAGATAGATATATAGATAGATATAGATAGATTTCAAAATTCAGTTTCATAGTTATTTTATGTATGTTGTTTAGTTGCAGAAATGCATGATTTGTATAGACATCATTACAGCTGTCCTGTATTGCAGGCAAAGCTAGAGCCATAAAGTATAACCAGTAAATAATGCAAATAATGCATTAGGAATGATAACAATACAGAAACTTGTTTGTTTGTTCACTGACAGTCAGTTTTGACATTCTGGCATTTGGTCTCTATAGTAATTACAAACAGAACACAGTAATTCATGGGAACACAGTGTGTATGGGAGCTGAATGATTGAGTCTGGGATTATAAATGAAGTGCGATTCCCTAGAAACAGTCGGTCTCAGCATCGGTCACATGGTCTGTTATGTTGAGCAGCTTTAGTGTTCTGTCATTAACTCACAGAGAATCTAAGAGCTCCTGTGAGAAATAACGCATTACAAACAAATTACTCTTAACAAGTTACATTCTCAAACACATATACAGAACATAAAGCACAAAAATGACTTCTTCTGAGACTGGGATGTTTCATATCTATAAAAACACAGCACATAACAAAGATATCATTTATTTTAAAGCTGCATAAACAGTGGGTTGTATTTTTTCCCAAAACACACATAATCCATCAGTCATAATATGCTGTATATGAAACTATGAATTATAATGAATACATAAGGGAGCTGTGATCACAACACTACAAATATTACACTCACAGTACTGTATTCATATGTTCCGAAGGTTTCAAAGGACATGAAGGATTTTAAAAATGCTATGAACACACACACAAAAAGAGCTGTGTTCAACCAAGTCTCTGCCTTTCTCACACAGAACAACCTCCTGGACAGCAACCAGTCTGGTTTCAGATGTGGACATTCAACTGAGACTGCCTTGTTCTCAGTTGTTGAAGCTTTAAGACTGGCAAGAGCAGATTCCAAATCTTCAACACTTATCCTGCTGGATCTGTCCACTGCTTTTGGCACAGTTAACCACCAGATCCTCCTGTCAACCCTGTTGGCAAAGGGCATCTCAGGAACCACACTCCAATGGCTTGAGTCATACATCTCAGATAGGTTCTTCAAGGTATCTTGGAGAGGTGAGGTGTCCAAGTCGTAACATCTAACTACTGGGGTGCCTCAGGGCTCAGTTCTTGGACCTCTTCTCTATCTACATAGCATCACTAGGTTCTGTCATTCAGAGGTTTTTCATATCACTGCTATGCTGATGACACTCAACTCTACCTCTCATTCCATCCTGATGATCCGATGAAACCAGCTCGCATCTCAGCTTGTCTAATAGACATTTCTTGCTGGATGAAGGACCATCACCTTCAACTCAACCTTGCCAAGACAGAACTGCTTGTGGTTCCATCAAACCCATCGTTTCATCACAATTTCACCATCCAGTTAGGCACATCAACCATAACTCCTTCAAAAACAGCCAGAAACCTTGGAGTTGTGATTGATGATCAGCTGACTTTCTCAGACCACATTGCTAAACTGCCCGGTCCTGCAGATTTGCTTTATTCAACATCAAGAAGATCAGGCCCTTTCTTTCAGAACATGTGTCACAACTCCTTGTTCGAGCTCTTGTCCAAGCTGGACTATTGCAATGCTCTCTTGGCAGGTCTTCCAGCCAGTTATATCAAACCTTTATAATTAATCCAAAACGCGGCAGCAAGATTAATTTTAATGAGCCAAAAACAATGCACGTCACACCTCTGTTTATCAGTTTTCACTGGCTACCTATAGCTGCTCACAGAAAATTCAAGGCATTAGTGTTTGCCTACAAACCCACCACTGGCTCTGCACCCCTTTACCTAAATTCATTACTTCAGACTTATGTGCCCTCTAGAAGCTTGCGTTCTGCAAGTGAACAGCACATTATTGTGCCATCCCAAAGAGGCACAAAATCACTTTCATGGACTTTTAATTTAAATGTTCCCTCCTGGTGGAATGACTTGCCCAACTCAATCCGAGCAGTCCTTAGCCATCTTCAAGAATCGGCTAAAAACACATCTCTTCCATTTTTATTTGACCCTCTAACTCTAGCAGTCTCTATTCTAATTCTATTCTTTTTTTCTTTTTTTTTTAAAAAAGAAAGAAAAAAAGGCCGTTTTAGACTTGCACTCTATTCATTTACTAACGGCTTGTTTTCTCAAAAAACAAAAACAAAACACTAACACTAGTTTCCCTAATCTTTTTGTATTCTATCTATTTATTTTCTTTTTATTTATTATACAATTAACAAAAGCAAAAATGGCCTCTAATGCTAGCTTGCTCTATTCTTTTTCTATTGTATCTGTTTTAAATACAGTAAATACAGTTATATATGTATATATACATAAACATACATATTTATTTATTTATTTATTTGTGTGCATGTGTGTGTTTAGGTAAAATATTTGAGTAATACAAAAAAAACTATAATATATATTGGTAGATAAAACATGTAATTTTAAATAATAAAAATAATAAATATGTAATAATATATGATAAAAATCAGTAATGCCAGTTTTATTTAATGCATATACTTAGTTAATTTGGCATTAGAGCTACTGTATTTAAATTATTTACATGATCACAGCTGTTCAAAAACATATTTTGTCTCCGTCCTTCAGTGAGCACATAAAAGCACATAAAATCTAGAATAATCCTATTAATTCCAAGCATGAGAATAATTTATGTGTTATAGTCTCCCGTGTGTGTGTAATTCAAACATATTTGCATGTATTTGAGTCCCTGGATTACTGTGTAATAGTTTATTTTACACTGCATCATGCTATCCTTTCAATTGCAATGTCAATTTATGCAACAACAAGAGTGCGTGAAGAGCGTCTTGTACTCATTACTATGTGACTGAAGACAGTACGGTTGAGATAATGGTGTATCTAACCTTCAGCTCTATGCATGGGGCTGTACCCTCGCTGCTTTTATTGACATAAGCCAAACACCTCTGTCTTTCAGTCCAGATACATGTGCCAATGCTGATTTGTTGAGGGGCGACCGTGGCCTTGATTTCTGCCAGTGGTGCATTGGATGGCTGTCAGTACATGAGTGGGCGGCCAAACCAAAGGTCCAATAAACCATTAACATGTGCTGGTCAGTCAAATCACAGAGCGGGGAAATATATGGAAATGAATGCAACGGAGCGGCCATCAATCACTGCAGTCCTGCAAACACGGCTCACGCTGATGCTGTTCACTACACTCTCAGTGCGCTTTGTGGTGGTTGGGCTTTGCTATGCTATCAGACTTTTTGCAATTTATGGGTTCAAAACTCCCAGGGAAGCTGATATGGAGAAATTTTGAACTCCAAAGTCCGGGATGTTTGGTAAAACTTTGAGATATGAATAAAATGCAAATTAAGCATGCAGTTACAGTACTAACATAACTACATTTTCAAACACTACAACAGTATCTAAACAAGTTTTTCCGTCAAGAAGTGCTGCAGTGCTGTTTTATAGCCTATGCTGTTTAATCATTTGGGGTTGGTAAGATTTTTTAAATATTTTTGAAAAAAGTATCTTATTCTCACCAAGGCTGCATTTAATTGCTCAGTAAAAACAGTAGTAATATTGTGAAATATTATTACAATTTAAAATAACTGTTTTCTATGGGAATATATTTGAAGATGCAATTTATTCCTGTGATGCAAAGCTGGATTTTCAGCATCACTACTCCAGTCTTCAGTGTCACATGATCCTTCAGAAATCCTGCAGATTTGCTGGTCAAGAAACATTTATTATTATCAATGTTGAAAACTTTTTACAGGATTCTTTGAGGAAGAGAAAGTTTAAATTTTTCTTGTCTGTTGGTCTTTGTCTGGTCACTGCTTCTGCAGCAGATGCTGAAGGAGAGGGTGGACGATGATTGGGATGTGGGTGTTTCAGATGGATCTGGCCTTCCTACCACATCAATCTGAATAGATGTCTGTGATGCTGGTAGCTCGTGGCCAGTGATGGACTGTGCTGTCTTCACCAGCCTCTGCAGCCATGCAGCCGGTGAGAATACTCTGAATGCAGCATCTGTAGTTTGTCAGAATCAGCGGTGACATGCCAGACATCATGAGCTCATGGGGAAAAACAGCCTCCGCCGTGCTTTCTTGACCACAGTGCTAAAATGATGAGACTGTGATGTTGAACTTAAAGTTAAAAAAACAAAACAAAAACAAACAACAACAACAAAATAGTGATGACAGTATTGTTTTTCATGATCAGCATGATACAGATTATTTTTAAGTGTCTGTTATGGCAGATATTGAATATAGCTCTCTTTTTATTTTTATTTATTTATTTTTTGACAAGAACTGAAAAAAAAAATCTTGTTGTTGTTATTATAATAATAATAATAATTATTATATATGCCAGTATGTTTTTCTTTTTTTCCACACAATAATAACTAAAAGTATTATTATTATTATTATTATTATTATTATTATTATTATTTATTCATGTTTGTTTTGGCTGCTTGTGTGTTATGCACTCGAAAATTATTGGCTGTAAAAAGTTGTAAAATAAATAAATAAATAAATATAATAATAATAAATCAATTGATACAAAAACTAAAAACTTTACCTGTTAGAACAAGCAAATACTTAATATTTGACCTGCCAAAAACATAATTCTTTAAAGACCTTTACGGGCCATTTATCGGTAGACCTCATTTTAAAGTCTTAATAGAAAGAACAGAATTAATAGAATTATGAATATCAGTGTCCACAAAAAAAGGTTTCTTAAGAAGCAAATCAGCATATTAGAATGATTTCTGAAGGATCATGTGACACTGAAGACTGGAGTAATGATGCTGAAAATTCAGCTTTGCATCACAAGAATAAATTACATTTTAAAATATTTTCAAATAGAAAACTGTTATTTTAAATTGTAATAATATTTCACATTATTACATTTTTTTACTGTATTTTTAATTAAATAAATATAGCTTTGTTGAGCATGAGAGATTTTTTTATAGTTTATTTAGTTATATTTAGTAAATATGTTACTATATGTTACTGTAACTCTAAATGAGCCCCTTGTTTATTTTATTTTATTTTATTTTATTTTATTTTATTTTATCAGCTATAATTGTATTAGCGTACTTGTGAATATATGGTCTAAAAAAGTAGTTCACTACTTTTTCAAAAGTAATAACTTGATTGTACTTGAAACTTTAAAGTACTTTAAAGTATGAGAAGCTTGTAGCTCAACAAGCTACAGTTTCAAAGTATCTTCCCCAGCACTGGATATCCATATATTTCCTTGTACGTTTATACATCAGAGGAAGCATTAGAATAAGTTATCCTGCTACTAGATTAATTATGAAATGGAGAAGCTTGTCGTGTTTATACGCCACTGAGGGAGCCCCGTAGCTTCTGTCGCTGTGTCTTTAAGTCATCTAACATGGGCTTGAACTCATTCATCCCTCTTCCATAGCAGCATGGGCTCTCTTTCTCCTGCGTGTGGCTCTCAAACACATACATTCACAGTCAGATTACAGCTCCAGTCCTCGTCTGTAGTTCCCTTCTCGCCCTGAACTCTTATTAGCTTGACAGCGGTTCATTATCTCTCTCAACAGGAGATGCGGTCGCATGCCGTTCTGCCATCTTGATGTGTCTGTGCACCTCCTCTACTGAAGAGAGTCGACTGTCCGCAGGAAGTCAGACGGGACAACGACAGACATTTCACGTGAGCCTGTGGAGACGGCGAACGTCTCAAGTATGTAACTTTTGCAATGTTAAAATACTTTTTCCTATTTCACTTCATGCCTAGAGGCTATAAGGAAGCTATAAGGAAAAACTATAAGGAAGCCAGTTGTAGGATGATTTCTTTAAGAGTAGGTTTGGGAATTTGAGAATTTATTAATTTATTTATTTTTTATAATTGTATTCATGTTTTTTTTTCTGTTAACGTTTCTAAAATTCTAAAATTATATATATATATATAGATTAAATAGATAGAAAGTATTATGTTGTTGTTTTTTTGTTTGTTTTTTTACAAATATTATTAGATGGTTATTGTATAATGAAGTATGAATTGACAGTAAAGACATTAAAAGGATTAAAAATATATTTTTGCTTATATTAGTTATTTTGTAAGCTTTAATATTTTTAAATACATGTTACAGTAAATTAAAGCAATTTTATTGATGCTCAGTTCTGGTACAGTTTCTATAAATACAATAAATAAAAATAAATAAATTATGAAAAAAACAAACATTAAAATATGTATACAATTTATATAGTTATATTTTTAGTTTTTTGTTTCTTTGTAAGCTTTAATATTTTGAAATGAAGTAAAAAAATGTATTAAATATATAAAACTTATTTTGATATTTTAGTTTTTTGAAACTTTAAATACAATTTTACAATTTATTAAAACAATTATAATGATGTTCAGTTCTGTTAACATTCCTATAATCAAAGTATTATTTATTTATAATTATTATATTATTATTTATATTATTGCTATTATTATTTCTTTATTTATATATTAACATTTTGCACATTCTGCAAGGGGTATGTGAACTTATGAGCACAACTGGATATATACACACATACAGTTGTGCTCATAAGTTTACATACCCCCTGGAAGAATGTGCAAAATGTTAATTGAAACAAAATAAGAGGGATCATGAAAATTGCATGCTATTTTTTATTTAGAACTGTCCTGAATAATTTATTTCACATAACAGCTATACAAATAGATTTACAAATACTTCCCAAGACAAAATAATAAATGAATTTATAAAAATGACCCCCAAATTTTGTGTCATTTCCTGGATGATCCACAGCTGTTTTGTGATAGTTGTTCATGAGTCCCTCGTTGGTCCTGAGCAGTTCGACTGCCTGCTGTTCTTCAGAAAAATCCTCCAGCTTCTGCACATTCTTTGCTTTTCCAGCATCTTCTGCATATTTGAACCCTTTCCAACATTGACTGTGGGGGTGTAAACTTTTTCAATTGGATGATCAGGGCAAATTGTACTTATTTTGTTTTCTGGGGAACGTAAGTATTTATGTAGCTTCTGAAGTTCAGTACTAAATAATAATAATAATAATAAAAAATACGATGGTTAAACAAAATGAGAAGAATTTACACATCGTCATCCTGTTCAAAAGTTTACATGCCCCGGCTCTTAATGCATTGTGTTGCCTTCTTGAGCATCAGTAAATGTTTTCACCTTTTGTAGTTGTGTATGAGTCCCTCAGTTGTCCTCAGTGTGAAAATAGGGATCTCAAAAATCATACAGTCACTTTTGGAAAGGGTTCAAATATGCAGAAAATGCTGGAAAACCAAAGAATGTGCAGGAGTTGGAGGATTTTTCTGAAGAACAGCAGGCAGTTGAATTGCTCAGGACCAACGAGGGACTTACGAGCGACTATCACAAAATATAAAAACAGTCGTGGATCATAAATATAGCTTTAATATTTTAAAAGACATTTTTCGCAATTACTGCTTGACAAATCATCTACTGTAGGCATTTTTTCTCTTATGACGTTATTCAGTTTGAAGTCCAAAAATGGACTAAAGCAGAAGAGGCTCCCTGTGGAATTTCTAATGGGTTTTTAGAAATGTGGTTTTCTATAGTGGAGTAAATAAGGACTGAAGAGAATTCAAGTAAACATTTTGTTCTACAACATAAAATACACAATACGACTTCAAATATGAATTGTACATGACATTTGATGACAGTCTTAGTGGTTTGGTAACACGTTCCTTATTTGTATACAGAAGCACATCCTGACATTGGATCCGAGATCACTTCTCTAACAACTCAACCTTGCAGTTTGTTACAGATCAAATATTCACATTTGGAAATTCTGATATGCAGCATTTCTGAATTTCACCTTGGGCGAAATCTTGGTTTTTCATCTCTGGTTTTACACCTTGTAATTTCCTATGCGTTTAGAAGAAAGTATTTTGCTGCATATTTTAAAATAATAAAAAATTAAAATATATAAATATCTTATAGTTTCTTATGATTTTAGAAGAAAGTATTTTGCTGTACATTTTAAACATAAAGTAATAATAAAAGTAAATAATATTTAGTTTTTGATGGCTTTTTCATCTCAAGTTTCCCATGAGTTTGTGTTTTGCTGTACATTTTAAATTACAATAATTTGCAAAAATGTCCCATAAATGATTATGATAATAATGAAAGGAGAGACGATGTTATCATGGTCGAATAATACCTTATAATAGCAGTGATGAGGAATGCTTCATAAACCAATTATAGTGTGGCCATGTGCAGAACAAACAATGGTTAATTTGAATCACGTATTTAATTTAAAATCATCATGTTGAAAGGCTGTGACTGAATAACTGAATAACCCCAATCAGATTTACTGAGGATCCTCACACTGTAATCTCTAAAGTGGCCTATTGAATCAAACACATCATTTATTAAGGGCTTTAAAAGTTTCACTGTGTAGACATAACCATCATATCATTATGAAGTTTCTCTAACAAAAGATCATTTAGAGAAACATGTTGCTTTTGAAGACAGGAAATAAATCAGGGCAGTGTATTTGTTTCGTTTTTCTTTTCGTTTCAGTGTAAATCTGTCAAAGTCACTGAAGAGTTTTTCAATTATATTCATCAAAGCGGTCTGTGCACTTATCATGGCCTCTCTCAATTTCTCTTTCTTTCTCTATTCTTTTTCTGTCAGACCTCCTTAATAACATACAACTCAAATACTCTATCACAACCTCCAGCTTTTCAGTAAAATCAACCGAAACGGTTTGAGGCAATTTAAATATTAAACATTTTGTCCTTTGTTTAATAATAATAACGATTATGATAGATATTTTTTTATAATAATACTTTTTATTTTAAGATTTTAAATACATTTTTGCAGTTAATTAAAATAATTTTAATGATGTTCAGTTCTGGTAACGTTTCTAGTAAAATTATTTATTTATTTGACTTTTATGAATTTATTTTAGCATTATATATAAGGTGTACAGAGGTTGATGAACCTTTAAAAAATGAGTAGAGGGAGGAGATTTTGTTGGGACAATAATTGACATGTCAGAGACTTGTGAGCAAAATATTTCATCGTTTCAACGATGAGAAACAAGAACACAAAGATATCCAATCAAATCGATTTGAGACCCATTTGGAGGAAGGATATGCATATATTTATATTTTCCCATTCATTCCCATCTCACCTTGAGCCAGCCCGAACAATTCAATATTTGATCTGGGCTTAGCTGCGAGATTTAATCCCGCAGAGTGATGAAAAAGGCTTTTTCACCAACTTGCATTTATGCAATTTTGCCTGCTAGTGCAATTCTATGGAAATGCGTTTCCTCCATTCCCACAGCCTGGATTAGACTGCGAATATGTGAAAGAAGCCATTAATACCTCAAAGCAAACGTCACACCCCAGTGTGAAGGGTTTCATCTGAAACGGTTTGGCTGGCTTTTATTTATTTATTTGTCTGTTTTTCACCCCAGAGTCTGTAGATGTGTGTTGAGCTTTACATGGAGTCAACATGAAATCAGAATGAACTTTCTTATTGCATGTTCCTGCTCTTATTGTGCACATTTTATCTTTGTGATCTTTAATCAGAATGTAATAACTTGCTCTTCCTCTGCAGTGACTTTCCTTTTCTGCTGACCTCACTTAGTCCTGGATAATGAGAACTGGCCTTTTGTGCTAAGAGTTAGGCCTCCTCGATCTTTATATGTTAAAATGGGCAACAAATAAAATATTTAATCCCAAGAAATCTGTCAGATGTCCCCCTCCATATTAAAAGCACTACGTTCAGGCTGTGTGTTCAGCTAAAATGTGAAACTGGATGGCAAAAACATCATTGTAAACACATAATTACACACAAACACACACACACACACACA
>JAFVLL020010020.1:0-53854 GCA_021397915.2 Tor tambroides | reverse complement strand
TTAACTTAATGATTGCTATCAGGATGTGAAGAGACTTTCAACCAGAATAACAAAAAATGTTTCTGAAGACAATCACCTATGACACCTTTAAGGTAGTAATATATACTCTTAGAGGACTAACATGCACCCTTTATATACAAAGGTGTCCCTTTGAGGGAACTCCGCCTGTGGCAAGCTGTTTTACCCCTAAAGCTACAATTTTAGCATTTTTTTCTGAGTGTGTATAATTGGAAGTGTGGCTTAAGTGTCCACATACTTTCTGGGTCCGCTGAATGTTACTGATCATTAGCCACTACTATTAGGCCTATTCAAAAACAAGAAGTTGTCACATGCATTAACTGGTAAAATCTGGGGCACTTCCTGCTACATCATTTCCTGTTTCCTTTCACACAGATGAAGATTGGTATCACAGAGACCGAGATACAGGAGATGACCAAAGAGAGGATGCAGAAAGTGGATGAGATCAAACAATCACTAGTTGATATCAAAGTAAGTAACGCAGTAGCTTCACTTGTTTTTTTCATCCCACACCATCAAAAATCCCCAAAGTCTTAGAGAAAAGTGAACAGTTATGGTTTTAATATCAGCTGATATTTAGTGATACCAAGCAGGACATTTGGTCATACAGTATCAGGGTTTTTCATCACCCTCAAATCTATATATATGATGAAAACCTTCCATCATCCTTGCTTCTGCTTCCCCCTGTGCTCCAGAGGTTGTCAGAGCATGAAGTGCAGCGCAGCATGCAGCTGTTTGGAGCTGTGATGAGCTCTCTGGAGCGCAGTCAGGCCGGGCTGCTGGAAGTGACTGAGATAAACCGTTGCTCAGCAGAGCACCAGGCTGAACTCATGATCAGAGAGCTAGAGCAGGAGATCACAGAACTGAGGAGGAGAAGCACGGCGCTGGCTAAACTGGCCCGGACTGAAAATTACATCACCGGACTGAAGGTCTGTAATGTTGTTATGTGTCAAGACAACATACACATGCCTTAGGCATCAGAATTCATTTGAGTAACAGACGGTCCAGGTCATCTTTTCAGTCTCTTCTACTATTTATTTTATTGTATATGTCATAGAGACAGAAGTGGGTTTGTTTGACATGAGCCAATAAGAAATCATGTCAATGCCATGGCAAAAGCATAGCAACACACACACACACACTCACACACACAAACTCAGAATACCTTAGCAACTGCATACCAAAGCCCTTAGCAATCATTCAGAGCACCACAACACAACCATGTTTTGCGCTGAAAAAAAAACATTCTGTGGACGACTACTTTATGGCTGCCAATTATCAGTATAGTAATTAAAAAAAAAAAAAAAATGCACTCTACCAATCAAAAGTTTTGGGTTGGTAAAAAAAATAAAAAATTGTATGTTTTTGAAAGAAGTCTCTAATGCTCACCAAGGCTGCATTTATTTGATCAAAAATCCAGTAAAACTGTAATATTGTTGTATATGTTGTATAACTGTATGTTGTTACAGTGTAATGATGGATGATTTTTAAAATGTAAGTCTTTTCTGTTATGGCAAAGCTAAATTTCAAGAAACATTATGTATTATTATCATAACTGAAAAGAGTTGTGCAGATTAAACAAAAAGGGATTTTTTGGGGATTCTTTAAAAAAAAAGTTCAAAAACAGCAGTTTATTTGAAAGAGAAATCTTTGGATTGATGTAATAGTCTTTACTGTCACATTTAATCAATTGATTGCATCCTTGCTGAATGAAAGTATTACTTTCTTTCAAAAAATAAAAAAAATCTTACTGACCCCAAAGCTTTGAACAGCAGTGTAAATAAATAAATTAGTTTTCAAAACCTGTATTTAAAGTTAAATATAAAATGTAACTAATTATTTTATATTTGAATTAATTAATTAATTGATAACACTGTTTATTAAACTGCTATATTTAATATTTAGAATATATTTATCAATCACCTTTCTTTATCAGTTTGCCAGGGGAGTAAAAATGCTGTTAGACATTTTACAATGGGAGCAGTCAATGAACAACTGACAAAACATGACTATGGGAGAGAAAATAAGCATGACTTGGCAAAAAATCAAGCTCAACAACTGCTCCTGATCTTCCTCAACAGGGCTACTCTGACGTCAGCACTCCCATATCAATGAAAGACTGGACGGGCGTCTCACTGACCTGTGACCTTGGAACTAAAGCAATTTACACCTCTGTATGTCAGCTACTGGAACAGTTTAAGGAGGAGCTTCAGAAAGTGCCTGCAGTCTGTGAGTGACACCTGACAAACACTACACTACAGTGCCATCTAGTGGCAGATGGAGAACTTACTCCATTTGTTTTCTTTCTGCTCTAGGCCTCTCTGTGTCTGCTAACCAATCACTGGTGAAGTCACAGCCAAGTAAGTAAGACTTCTGCAGGAAAGTGTTCATCTTAACATGATTCATTACTTAACTATGGATCTAGAATTACGAAGTTTTAAACATTTTTACATTTTTAAACTTCATCTTTTCAATAACAATGATCTTATTTTAATGTTTTGCAGAAGTGAAGAGAATACAGGAATATGCAGGTATGTGTTAGAGATTACATTTTATTGCTTTTATTGCAGTGTATATATAAACAGGTCCTATAAAGTTTTTTTTTCTCAAGACTTGATAACAGGTTTGCCCTTTTATGTGTAAAGTCCTAAATTGTTGAGATAACAGTTTATTGATTGTTAATCCTTGCATATCACATCTGTATCCCTTTAAGGCCATAAGAACTTCAGTTCTGTTGTGCTTATGCAAGTTGTTTTTGGCTTGAATGTTTCAGGGCATTTGGGAACTTGTCAAGCAGTATGACATGCTATACTTAATCTAAAACTATGTCGAACTGCATTTTCTAATTTGCTTAATCATTTCTTGTTTTTATTTAATTAATTATTATGCACATGCTTTTATATGCCAATATGTTAATTGAGACAAATCATAGATTTCTGTGCATTATATTTTCTAAACTAAATAAATACTGCTATTTATTAGTTTAATATAAATGAATTTAAACTAATAACATTTTTATATAATTAAATATAATTAAATTTACATATAGCACTAAATTTTAAAATGTAAATTTACTTAAAATGTATAATTTATTCCTGTGGTGGTAAAGTTACAATTTCAGCATCACTACTCCAGTCTTCAGTGTCACATGATCCTTCAGAAATTATTCTAAAATGCTGATTTTAGTGCCCTCTCCCACACCTACCCCCCAAAAAACCATTGAAATAGAAATATTGTGTGATATTACACATGCCTTTATTGTCAATTTGATGCATCCTTACTGAATAGAAATATTTATGTTTAAATAGTTATTTATTTATTTATATATAGTCAGTTTTAAACATCATATATATATATTATTTAACATTTTTACACTAGTGGATGTGACCCTGGACACCAACACTGCTCATCCTCGTCTCATCCTATCAGAAGACAAGAAGAAGGTGTGGTGTGGTGAAAGGCACCAACAAGTTCCCAACAACCGTGAGCGCTTCGACCGTGTAGTCTGTGTCCTGGGCTGTGAGGGATTCACCAGTGGCCGACACTACTGGGAGGTGGAGGTGGATGGAAAGACTGACTGGGACCTGGGAGTGGCGAGTCATTCCTGCAACAGGAAGGGTAAGATCACAGTCAGCCCCAGCAACGGCTACTGGTTTCTTAGCTTGCGGGACAAGAACAACTATGCCTTCAGGACTGAGCCTTCCACTGCCCTACCCCTCAGCCTGAGACCTCAGAAGATAGGGCTGTTTGTGGACTACGAAAAAGGCCAAGTGTCTTTTTATAACGTGGATGTAAAGATGCACATCTACACCTTTATGGACAACTTTTCGGAAACCATTTATCCATTTTTCAGTCCCTGTACCAATAAAACAGGCAAAAATGATGCTCCGCTGGTGATCAAGTCTGTCCTTCTGGACTGAACAGTGAAATTGGAAACGTTTTATGAGCAAACATATGTTGTTTACATTCCTTTTTTTTTGCCTTGTACAGTAAATGATTTATCTGCTGCCACATTGGCACTTCATTTTCATTGATAACATAAAGAGCTTGGATCACTAGGATGACCATACGTCCAGGTTTTAGCTTTGTTTTCCTATTATCGTGCTGTCTACAGTGCTCATACATTATATGTACAATGCCTGCATGCTACTGGTTAAACTACCTTTCAGTCATTACCTTAAGCAAATATGAAAACAATAACAAAACAAAGCCAAATCCCAGACATTTTAGGCAATTTAGAAATCCTGGCCAGGACATGTCCAGGAAAAAAGGGGCCTTGGTAACTCTACTTTTACTGCTCAAAGTCTTTTTATACAAACAAATATGCTAATTTACCTCAACGGGAGTTTTTAATTAATCTTCTCTTTAGGATGGAAAGACTAAAATAATACAGCATGTTTCTTAAACAAGAATGCACTGCAATCCACTATAACAACAAATAGCCATTAATTTTCAGGCATTAAAGAGAATGAATGAATAAATGAATACTTTAATACAAGATGAATATTAGTAAATTCATGTTGTTTCATGAATTGTTTAATTGCTTCATCCACTGTTGCAGACCTATACAGTTCATTTGGCCTGTTTTGAAATGTAGCCTAATTCTCACACACTGCACTTTAAAGTTTCTGTTACGATGAGTGTACTTGAACATGATGAAATAAACATTACAGTTTCAGATGGCAAGTTTCTGCAGGTAATTTCTTACTTTATAACATCCCACCCTTTCTCTCTTTTTTATATACCGTAGTACCAAGATTGGGCCCTATTTCCCAACAGTGGAGTGAGACTAAAGTTATACTGCTTACACTTACATAATATCCATTACAACCACCTTGTGTCTGTTAATGACACTGTAATCAACACTAACTGTCTTTACATTGTTGTTTTTGCCGCTCTAGGTAACTCCCAAACCAAATCCTAACGGTATTTTCTGTATGTGCATCGTTCGTGTTGCAGCATGTCAAAAAGTAACTGTCGGAGAGAAAATACCCGAGGGCTGACTGGAGACAGCGAGGCTGCGTTTCCTCAACGCGCCGCCAGGTGGCACACCTACTGATTTTATAACTGCACTTTTTTTTTGCTAACGTTTCCTAACGCAAACACGTGGTGACATTGGTCTTCGCCATCTATCCAAACGCCCCTCTATGACTTACTATATAAAACTACATAACGCAAACTTCACAGATGTTGACCTGCCAAGAGATGCCACTGCCAGTCTGTTAGACTGATCCATATGGAACATATAAGGGGATAGTCACAACAGCAATATCAGTATCTATTGTTCTGTATTTAATAGTCGTTTTACTGTTTAAATTTGTCTGAAAAGCATATAATAGAATACTTAATGGCAGTTTCCATTGTGACAACATGGCCCAATATGCATGTTGTCACAAAAGGTCATAGTGTGTTCAAAAAAAAAAATTCTTTTGGACATCAGTGGAGGAAATGTTCTTTTTTTTTTGCCAAAATTTTAAGGTATGTGTCTATTCAAGAATTTACTTTCAAAAGTGAGAATGAGAATTATTCACTAGTAAAATTGTGACATCTAGTCCTGTCTCCCTATATGCTTTATTTAATTCATCCACATGCATTTATGATTTTTGATTTTTTTTTTCACTGTTCAAAAAAGAAAAAAAAACCTGAAAAGGTATGGAACAGGTAAAACATCTGTGACAATTCCATTTTAACTTTGTTAGGGTGTTGTATTTAAATGTATTTAATAAATCCATTTTGTTTTTCCTTTTCTATGACACCAGTTATTTCTGTTTTAATGTTAGTTATGTTTGATACTATCACTTCTAAAACATGACTAAAACTAACAATACTTGCATCTGAAATTAGTGCAAAAGTAACTTGTGTAGCATCTGTAAATATGTCATTGGAATTCAACAAATAGAAATGTGCATTCAAGGTCCACTATAAGGAAAATGAATAAAATATGAATTGTGGTCAAGACATTAAACAAAAACACTCAAAATATTTAAAATGTAGTAGCAAAAATGCTCTGTGGTGAATTCCTTTATTGTTTTTATTTTTGAATACTTGATTTATATGTCACTGATATTTTGTGCTCAGTTAATATATTCAGTACCGGAAAGTTTAAATATCCAGATATCGTGCTCAACTACTGTCAGGTGCTTATATTTACTGCCTCAGAAGTGTATGTTGTTGAATGTGTAGCTAACATGAAATATGATTTCATTAAAATAATTTCATTAAAGCTCTGAAAACACTGAACATACGGACAACACTAAAAAAAATAAAATAAAAACTCTTAAAATGTGAGCATAGACAGTATATACATATAGACTAACCAATTATTATTTTTTAAATGCAAGCAAAGTCCTTACTAGTTTTACATTTCCTTATTCATTCCCTTGTAGTTGTCATTATTTTCAGCTACTTTTTTTCATTTTGATTTGATGACTACCAGCTACAGGCCTATGATGATCTTCATAATTAAGATTACTTTAATTAATAGATTCATTAGAAGTATTTGACGTGAATGGCCAGAACACTGGTTTGAAGACATGCCCTCATAAGGTAAAAGAAAAATGCATCAAAATAATTCCACATGGCAAATGCTGCCACATAATAATAAAGGGAAAAAGACAGTGATGAGAATAAATAGCTATAAAGCATTCCAGGAAGTTCAACAGATGATTAAAGAGAAAAATAGCATCATGTGAACTTCAAGTTTCATCATGGCAGAAATCACAGGTGTAACAAGAAAAGCAGGAACACACAACTGACATAACAAAAAAGAGAGAATGAGAGAGCATGTGTGTGTGATGACTACCATATTTCAATGGTAGCAAACATTCCTCATTAATACACTCTAGAATGTGGATCTGTGAGAAGAGTTTTTCCAAACTACCTTTTCAGACTGCAAATCGATTCTGGTCAACAGGTGTGACGCACGCTAAAGTCATGTCGCACAAATACTGTGACTGGTCACAACTCCACCCAGCTGTGGAAAATAACCCATAGCTTTAGTAAAAGTCACTACCAGTCATTCCTATGGCTTAGAAGTGAATGAAGCAAAGCAGGCTCTGAGCAAGACGAGAAGAAGAGAAATGGGGGAAGGGATGGGGTGATTGTCAGAGAAATGGTCGTAGGCCGTCTGTCAGGTTGAGCTTGAATGTACTGACTCTTGCCCTCCTGCCAGCTCTACTTGCATGGCAGCCAACGTCTCCGTCTTTGAGACAAATGTACAGTAAAGTTACAGTATGGGACTTCCGTCTTGGGGCTGAACTGATTTATAACGGCCTGCAGAGTCTGGAAATGTTGATTGTATTGTCACTTATAGATCCCTGGCTAAAAGTTTCAAATTGTGATAATTTCTCAGATTAAGTATTAAAGAGCAGTTTTAGTGAGGGATGGATGGAGAGGTTGATTAAAAAACAAAAAAACAAAAAAAAAAACATTAAGCCAAATGTTCAGCCTCAACCACTCCAACAGCCCAGACAGCATACCTGTCATTCTGCACACCTACACTCCTTCTTTCACTCAGTCTTTCTCTTTCTCATTTGTGCTATCATGTCTTCATCTTTCCGCCTGTTTGCTTCTTTTTTTTTTACCTCAGCCTGTTTTACATTTATATATTGTTCTCTCCTCCCATTATCTGGGTCATTTACAGCTAACACACATGACTGAGGAAAAATGTTTGCTTTTCATATCATTCAAGCACTACGCAGGCCTAAGTAGCCTACAGCATGATCATTTTTGGAAATAGTATGTTTACTACACATTTCGGCTTAAACGAAACTGCAAAACTGCAGCTATGGTCTTCAGAAACTTGCATGCCAATACGAAACCCTTGGAACTGAGTATTTTCCTAATAGCTTAATTAGCATCATGATGAACGGCTGTTTTGTGTACACTTGAGGTGTTTTTGTTAGTTTAACTGTGGGTTATCAATTGCCTCATAAATAAGGTGTGAAATGCTGGGGGGATTAGGCTAGGCCTCAGACCTTTCAATGCAACATTAAGTTTTATTTTCAGAGGAACAAAGAGCATGCAGTTGCGTAACAAGGAAACTATCATCTAATGCTTGGTCTAATGAACAATAAACAAATTTGAGTTAGTTTCTACACTAAACAATATGAGCTGTTTCGTCCATATTTAAATACATATATGCACTTAAGAGAAAACACCAAAGAAGAAGCTACACGGTCTTTCAGTTTTTTTTTTTTTTACATGATGTAATAGGCAACTTTTACTGTATACAATCGGTGTAAGATTTCTTTTTAGCTCGTTTTTGGTCACATCTTGCCACATTACCTCTACATTCACTTCGCTGCCACCTTGAAGCGGAATTGTTCAGGGGAGGGGGGAGACAGAGAGAGAAAACCGGTTGGACAGGTAAGACGCAGAGGCTGGACTGGGTCGGGTTTGTTGTCACCGTTATATTCAGACGCATGCGCATTGTTACCTGTTTCCTCATGAAATGTGTACCTGCGCTCTAATGAGCCACTGAAATTCGTTTTGTAGTGCGTCGGTTGAGCAGTTTGGAGTATTTACCTGCCACAAACATCACCTCCCACCTTGACGAAGACACCTAGCTGTGTCTTAACCTACCGGACCGAGTGAATTTCCGAGCAAGACTTCGTGAATTCAGAGTAGCGGAAGACGGCGGAAGGTGTAAGCAGAAGCGGGTGAATGTAGTGGGAAACTCCACGGAAACCTGTACAGGTACAAAAAGTTTGAGTCGAGAGGTGTGCGTAAAGAGCGAAGAACTCGGCTTTGCTTTTCCAAACTGAGGAAAAGGCAATTGGAAACACCATCTAAGAAGGACTTTACGCTTGTTTTGTATTCTGGAGCAGTTTTTCCAAAAGTAGGTCGGTGTTTAAAAGCCTGCTGTTTAATTTTGAGAGATAGCGGGGAAGGACCTCGGGAATAGACCATGCCACGAGCTTTCCTAGTGAAGAAAACGGGAAATTCACCCGGCAAGAGAAACTGGAGCGATCTACCAGATCATGAACGCGGTGACATTTATATTCCAGGTGAGTACAAAAGTAACAAAAGTAAGCACTTTTTAGCTCAATCTAGATAACGGTACGGATGCATCGAATGGCACATTCAGTAACACAACTGATTATTCCCAGAAAGCAAGCGGTGTTTAAGTTACAGACCTTATTAACAGCTTATTTTGTGCGTTTTGTTTTTACTTTTTATTTTATTTGTTTTACTTTTTGTGTTTTGCATAGCTTTCTTTTATAGTAGCCTACACTAGCCTATATTAAAAAACGTAGGCTACCTAAATTTGACAATTTCTTTGTGTGTGATTGAACTAAAAATGCTCTTATAAAATGAGTTTGTGTGTAAGAGGGCCGTTATTGCTCCTTTAGTTGACCTTCAGACCCAACTGTCTTCCTTATAACATGAAACTCGTTGCAACAGAGCGCGGTGCCAGTGGCCTACACAAAACGTTTAGTGCTCTGAAATTAAAGCACGTATAAGTTTTTCTCTTTCTTTTCTACTGAAAGTTGATATCTGAATTAGACTAATCACTGTATCACTTTTAGATATATTGGGTGATATTTATTTAGGCTACTTGTATTACAACCAAGTTACTGATAACTGCCTCATTTTAACTGTTTTTGGAGGTAAACAATTCTGCTATTAGGCTATATTACTGCGGGTCACCTAACGGAATAGACTCAACTGTTCATTATGAGCCCCTTCAGTCTCTACACGGATCATCATAGGCTATTACAGGCTTAATGAGATATTCTGCAATATTTCTCTGTAGTGACATTTTTAAATATTACGGATAACATTTAAAGACGAAATGTGTGTAGGCTAGTAGAAATTTGGCATTTTAAAAGAATGCGTTCAGATGTTTTTTGTGTTCCTCAGCCTGCTGGGTTTTGTGAAAGTTTAATCTATTTGCATAACAGCCCATTCATAAACTGAACCAACTTGAAACAGAGACATTTATAGCATTGATTCATGCAGGTATGTCAGGAGGTTGTTGTACCTGTTCCATTCGTTGCCATAACGATCACGGAGTTGTTTAATTAGCCTACTCATAAAGCGGCTTTAATTGTTGATTATAGGCTATTCTTCTTACAGCAATCCTGACATAAAAGTCTAATTTGCTTTAATTTTTTTTCTTTCTTTCTTCTTTATTTCTAATCAATGCAGCATCCGTTTTAACGCATCGTGGTCCTTTAGTTTGTCGTCCGTGATATGGTTTTGGGTTAATGTTTACAGCGGTGAAGGAAATAACGGGCTTCGCCGCGCTGTCTCCCTTTTCCCGCTACACCCTTAGCAAACACACACATACATACACACACACACACAGCGAGTGTACCTTTCACCTCACTTTTCGATATCAGCTGAACAAACCCGGAGCCACAAGCATTGTTATATATTATCGACGTCGCCTACCCATTTTATGACTCTTGTTTTAACCCATTCGTTAACTTAGTTTCGTTCTTTTTAATTGTTTTATTCTACTTTGCCTTGCATGTGACACACAGAAACGATAAAATTGACTTTGAAGCTTTGATAACAAGAAATTTAATAATTTGAAAATAATAATAATAATAATAATAATAATAATTTGGAAAATCTACGCTGCCCTCCAAAAGTTTGGAAACACTCCTGGCAAAGTGTGGTTTTGGACAATATCAGCGTAAATCCTTATCATTTTTTGGTGCAAATGCATTAAAGTAACTTGACATTATCATTGAAGACCAGCAATAATAATTTTCATTTTGATCACATAATAATGGCAATATATACATGTCAAAGTCAGACATGCCCCTTTGCCAGCTGTGATGCCTGGTTACTGGTTTAAACTTGGCTCAGGTTTTTATAGAATCGAATATGTTTGTGCTATTTAAGATCAAATCCGTTCGGTTGTCGTTCATCTTCATGTTATTGTTTGTGGTGTGACTGTCTATGAAGGGAGGGGTTGGCAAACATCAGGGCAAAGGCAAAAAGAAACAATCACTGCTATGAACTGTTTTTACGTTTAGTCTATGTTAAAAGAAAAAATATTGATAATAAAATAAAACAGCCTACAAGTCATGTTTATAAATCATACAGACATTCTGGTCTTTTCAGCCCTGAAACTACTAAACTGTCATTTGGTTTCAAGTCTAAACGTATATGTTTATATGGTCGTTATGAAATATAGATTGTTGCATGTTACCGTTAGGCACTGCACACATCAGATATTTGCATTATAATTTGCAACCCAGTCGATTGTGCCACACCAGAATCAACAGATTCATTGTTCAGGCCACTAGTATTAGTGTTTTTGATCATATGAAATCTCCATGCAACCAGTGTTGTCTCGCGCTCTCTCTCTCTCCTGTGACCTAATAATCTCTTCAGTAGATGTGTAGGGTATGATCGAACAACCTCTTAGGAAAGAACATGATAGTTTACCGGCAAACATTTGCAGATTATCCATCTGATGTATTGTGTTGCATGGAGGTTTGTATAAAGGGAGCTGGAGCCTGTGCCTCTAGCTCAGCTGGTCTGACTGGTAAAGCAGTAACAGGAGTGGTTTGACTTCAGCCCGGCACAATACGCTCACACACTCATGCGCACCAGCTAACCCACCCACTCACACTTGCATTCTCACACACCTGGCCCAGAGGCACAACTGTCCCCCTTAGTCTCGAGAGCCACATACACACCCAGTTTCTGATTGTCTAGCAATCACATCCTTCATCTTCAGCTATGTAGGATGTAATCCACACTTGTTCACAAAGCCAAGATGTTATGCTGGAAAGATTTGCACATCTTGCACTTGTCATCATTAGTCTTCTTTACACAATACTTGGGCCAAATATGCAAAGCAAATATTGTGGTAACACGATGAAGGATGATTTTTTGCTCTCAGTTTGTACTTCTAAAATCTGACGACGACGTGTCTTTCTTTTCCTCCAGTCTCCATGTCTCCCATTGCACTTCGAGAGGAGACCGAAGCCAGTCCAGCAGAAGTGGCGCTGTGCCTGTCCACGCGCAAGGACCGCAGCATGTACACATACAACCAGATGTACACTAATGACCCCGGTGCAGTGGTTCCTGCGGCTGAGCTCCCATCATGCACTGCTCTGGGCCAGAGTCCAGAGACAGAGCACATCCGAAGCACACACAACAATACGTATGTGCGCACTAAAATAAAGGTGAGGCTTCTGGAAAATGTTTACTTTTACTATGTTGATCTAAGGTCTAGTTACTGCAGCAATAAGCTCGTATTCAGCTGCGGAGCCATTGTGCCACCGTTGAACATAATTGATTTGCAAATTGCTTGTGTGTGTGTGTGTGTGTGTGTGTGTGTTTGTGTGGGTTATACTCGTATCACTTTATTAGTCTGAATATTTACACTACCACTAATTTCGTCTTTGTTTGTTATCTCGCTGCAGGTTACCACAGGTGAGCTTCCCAAAGAGGTTCCACCTATTGTTCCTAGCCTAACTACAAGTCCACCTGCTTCTATAGCGACACCTTGCTCCCCTCCTGCCGCTAAGTCGCCTTCAGTGCAGTCGAGCGGTGGTACTTATGTTTGCCAGGTGTGTCAAAAAGTTTTCCAGTTCCAGCGCATGCTAAACAGACACCTGAAATGTCACAGCGAGCAGAAGAGACACCTGTGCGACTTTTGCGGAAAGGGCTTTAACGACACCTTCGATCTCAAGAGGCACGTCCGCACACACACAGGTAAGAGCTTGTATCTGTTTGCGATGGAAACGGAAGTAGAAAAGATTGAGGTCCAGAAATTATTAATTTTTTAATATATAGATAGACTAAAGGTTAAAAAAAAAACGCTTAGAATAATTAAGATTTTTAAATGGTTTTTGAAACAAGACCAAAGCTGCGTTTATTTGATTTAAAAATACAGTAAAAACAGTAATATTGTGAAATATTATTAGCGTTTAAAATAACTGTTTTCTATTTGAATATATTTAAAAATGGATTTTATTCCTGTGATGCGAAGCTTAATTTTCAGCAGCCATTACTCCAGTCTTCAGTGTCACATGATCCTTCAGAAATCATTCTAATATGCTGATTTGGTACTCAATTTTTAATAATAGCTTTTATTATTATCAATACTGAAAACTGAAATCATGATACATATTTATTTTCAGGGTTCTTTAATGAATAGAAAATTCAAAAGAACAGCATTTATTTGAAATAGAAATCTTCTGTAACAATATAAATGTCTTTACTTTCGATCAATTTAATGAATTCTTGCTGAATAAAAGTAATATTTTTTTCTTACCCCAAACATTTGAAAGGTACAGCTCCCACAAAAATTTAAGAATTTAACAATTTTAACAAGAAAATGTTTCTTGAAATGAAATCTATTAGTTTTAAAAAACAATTTTGAATACTTTTTTGTTATTAGAAGAAATAGAGCTATGTTATACCAACAGGCAAAACTCCCACCTTTTTCAAACAAGAATCTTCTGTTCCTCCTGTAGGTGTTCGTCCGTACAAGTGCAATCTCTGTGAGAAGGCCTTCACTCAGCGCTGCTCTCTGGAGTCCCACATGAAGAAGATTCATGGTGTCCTGCAGCAGTACGCTTACAAGGAGCGCCGCAGCAAGCTGTACGTCTGTGAAGAGTGCGGCCATACAGCTTCTACCCAGGATGCATTGCTGCGCCACCTCCACACTGAACATCCAAACAGTGTCCTCCTGCGGGCCAAGGGGGCACGAAGACAGTCACCAATGATGAACGCTACCAGAGATGACACCTCCCAACCTGGTTCCCCTCTCTCTCATAATAGCGATGACACTGTAGAGTCACTGTAGGTGGGAAGTAGAGAAAGGGATGTTTCCTAAAAAAAAAAAAAAGTTTTTATATATATATATATATATATAAAGGGATGTGATTAATGTGCATTCTGATGATTTATTGTTTCATTCAGAAAACAGACTTGAGGGAAGAGGGAATTTAAAAAGGGAAAGTGAAGTCATGCAAAATGCTGTTTTAATGGCAGTACGCTGAGATTCAGTTTACACTTTTGCTGCAGAATCAGACTGTACCTTTCCCTGTGAAACACACAAAAGCAGACGATAACGTCTACAGCATAAGTATGCACTACTTCAGTTTACATAATAATATTATTATTATTATTAAAATAGATGAGATGAAACACAACTCAGGATAAATACACAGATCAATGTGACATTAAGTAGTTCCATTTTTACTGTGTGGGACAATTATTTTATGTAGCAATGTTTCAACACTAAAATGAACTCTGCAGCAGCTGATAGTTACATATCAGCAGTCCCTGAATGTTTGAAAAAGGGATTTTGAAAGGAAATTAATTTTGTGTTGTTGATTTACTACTGTATGTAATATATACTTCCATAAATTTATCATAAAAGATTTATATTTATCCTGGTGTAGTTTTTATATTTTCCTGGGTATGTTTTTTGCTAGATTTTATACATTTACTTTCACATGTAACAACCTTTAATACTTGTAATAGTACTGTGTTTTTTGGGTTGCATCATTAATTTTTCGTACTTTTTATATTCAAAGGCATTATATATGTAATAACATTTTAATTTCTTGTCACTGTTAGATAAATTAAGTAGGCTCTGTGGCAATCTATGACAACACACCTACACAATAAATGTGTTTTTGTTGATGGTTTAAAAAGAAGTGTGATCCATTCTCTTGTATTATTTCGGGAACATACTATCAGAAACGCAGCTAGTTACTCAGAACTTAATTATTGATGTTATAAAATACGTTTTATGCACGATTGCATGCGTGCAAACAGTTATGGAGGCAGATTAGACCAATAAAGCATTTTAGAATTTGCATGCAGGAGAGAATGAATATAAGAGACAGCAGAAGAGAAAGAGATTCAGTGGGTGGATGTTGGTGGATTCCAGATCCTTGTTTGGTCTTGTTCGTGGAATTCAGTGGCTGTTTCATTGTGGGGCCATCAGGCATTAACGGCTCAAAGGTGCCTATCCCTTTAGAACCGTTATTTTCAACAGCACCAACACATTCTGTACCACCCTTTCTAACTGTAACTCTACAAGAATTTCTAGTTTAAAACAAACATAATTGAAGTGAGATTAAATGTGCTTATTAATCGAGCCCAAAGTGGGGAAATTAACTACTAGTTGTATATTACTGCAAAACATTAATCTAAACATCATCCAACCATATTGTATGTGTTTAGTCCTCATGCATTCTCATGCAGAATGTCATGTTTCACAGCGTTTTGAGTTTTACTAAAATGCACCATCAACCCTTTGAGCGGCGCTACTCGTGTATCGTTGGACGGAAATGACGCAACTACAACACTTACGAAAACACAAGCGGGGAAACGGTGGGCAGCTAAACTAAAGGTAAATATAGCATCCCAAAACCCCGCAGATAATATAGCTAATAGTAATAATTTACGTGCATTTTAAAGATGATCACTCTAGGATCTGACATAGTGTGCATGTCGGTTGCAAGCAAATAACTAAACGTGCAAATACTCATTTAGTTTTTAATATACATACATAGGCTGCATAGTATGTGTCCATTCTTGTGTAAAGAGGTTAATGCAGTTGCATTACAAATATATATGCAACATGAATATCCTTTACTTTTTAGGATGTAAATTGCATGTTCGATGCAAATATGCCGACGGATCAGGTGTGTTTGGGTCGGAAGCGCCCTGTACCTTCATGCCCAAACCCTCTATTCTTGCAGTGGTTAACTGAGTTGCGTGACAGCGCCAAAGAGAAAGGCTTGAAAACGCAGTATGTGTATCAGAAGGTGAGCCACTGTGTTGGATTTAGTTTCGAATATTGGATTTAACTGACTGTAAACACGTAAATAACCCCATAGTAACTGATTACACTTAGCGAATGCGATGCTGTGCTTTTTCACAGGCCATAAACTCTTTGAAAAAATATCCTCTGCCGCTGAAAAACGGAAAAGAGGCGAAGATCCTGCAAAATTTCGGCGACGGGATCTGTAAGATTTTGGACGAGCGGCTGCAGAAGCATTATCGGGAAAACGGTGAGGGACTTCAGTGAAGTGCAGACGTTGGTTTTCTCTGAGATGTTTAGAGTGTCCACACTCTTTCTTTATCTTTAACAGTTGTTTAATCTGTTAGTGTGTCATGTTTACAGTCTTCTGTTTTATTCCTGAAAGGTTCTGATGCTCCAATCCACTTGGCTACTTCTAGCCATAGGAGCAGACAGATGGAAGAACCTCAGAAGGAACCTTCAGGAAAATTTAGTAAACATATGGTTGGTTTAAAAAAAAGAAATAAGTTGATATTACATGTTCGAGTTAATATTAGAAAACTAATGACTTGTTTTGCTGAAGCAAACACAAAAAGAAGTAAGAAAGGAGAAGGGAGCTAAGAAAAAGAGAGAATATGTGCCACAGAAGAGGTCTGGAGGTTATGCTGTACTGCTTACATTGTATAGACACTCACAGGTAAACAAGCATTTATTTTCATATTTCTTTACTTTTTTTTTTTTTAACTAAGGTTACTACAAAAAGGCAGGCACTAATGCACTGTATAAAATGTAAGTGTATTATTTATTTCTAGATGCCTGGCAGTAAAGGCTTTATGTTTAGGAACGAACTGCAAACTGAGGCACAACCCTTGTGTGATAAGTCCTTCACAGTGGTAAGGCAAACAAACACACTTTTACAAAAGACTTGCCGAACTGCTCACTGTAACCGCTGCTTGTACCCTAACTATGCTGTTTTCCTCTACATGTAGCCTGATCTTGGTAGCAAGTACACTGCATGGTCATCAGTTAGCACACTCATTCAGAAAGATCTTCTGGTGAAGACGCACAATCCTGCCAGGTGAGATATAAACTGCAATCACTGCCCTGGATTTCTGCTTTAGCTTGAGTCTAGTTGCTCTTCATCTGTCTCTGTTTTATTTTAGGTATTCATTGACTGATCAGGGTCTGGCTCTAGCCGAGAAGCTGGATTCAGAAGAGACCGGGATGGCTAAAGAACATGTGGAGCAAATGAGTGAAGAAGAGGACACTCGGGATGGACCAGATGTTGTAGACCTGACTTTAGAGGAGGAGGAGGAGGATGAGGAGGAGCAGGAAGAGAAAGAGAGCTGGTGAGTAGTAGCAGGTTGGCTTTTGCATAAGTGCAATGACGTGTCTAAAATGTTTTGCATGTTTGGAGGGTATGGAGCAGTGCCATAGTGGCATATTAACTGTATCATCTGCCGATAGGTCCAGCAAGTCTTCAGAAAGGCCTGCCACAGCTCTTTCTCTAAACCAGGCCAGAGGTCACGTCTCTGAATCAGACGCCACAGGAAAATCCCAGACCTTAGAGACGGGGAGAACAGCGATGGGTTGGCAGCTTCCACCTGGCTCTTATGACATTGTGTTGTGTGTCGACTTCATCGAAACAACAGGGTAAGAGGAAAAAGATTATGTGTGGTACAATTTCACTTTTAATAATAACAATATAATTTCATTTCAAGTTCTTCTAATGCATAGTATTTTATAAAACAGAAAATAGTTTCTAGAACTTTTATTATTCAGTTGTATTTTGAACTCAACAGGGGAAGCAGTGGTCGCAAACAAGAATTGGTTAAGGAATTGCAAAGGAATGGTGTGACCTTTGATGTCAGGAAACTGAATGTGGGCGACTTCCTTTGGGTGGCACGTGAGAAAGTGACACCTGTTCCTGGTAAGTCGACTAGCAATTTTTCTCGTTTTAAAGAGATGCCGGACTAGTTACTAACCAGCAGATGGCAGTGTTGCTCTTAGAAAAAATTGGTTTTTAAAACAGTTTACTTGGGACAAATTTGTAAGTTGTTGTAAACCTTTGGGGAGTTCAAGACCCCCCATTTGTCCAAGACAATATTGGAATGCCCTTCTATCTCAGCTGTTATGTACTTCTGTTACAATAAAAGCAAATAAACTAAAAATTGTCATATCATATCAGTTTAATATTGTACATCTTTATTTTTATTTGTTTTGGGGGTTTTTACATTTTAAATGCTAAATTATGTCAATATATCATATATAGCATATTAATATAAAGATTAAATAAATAGTTCATCCCAAAAATTAAAATTTGCTAAAAATTTACTCACCCTCAGGCCATCCAAGATGAGTTTGTTTCTTCATTGGAACAAATTGGATTTTTGTGATGTTTATATCAGCTGTTTGGACTCTTATTCTGACAGCTCCAATTCACTGCAGAGGATCCATTAGAGAACAACTGATGTAATGCTAAATTTCTCCAAATCTGTTCTGATGATGAATTGAACTCTTTTACCTCTTAGAACGCCAAGGGTGGTTAAATTTTCAGCCAATTTTCATTTGTGGTTGAACTATTCCTTTAAATAATTTTAAGACTTATTAGTGCCCCCTGGAAGATTGCAGAGGCCGTATTGTTTAGATTTTTTTTTAATTATAAAGGTTCCACATGTACAAATTCAAAATAAAAACTTTGTCCTCCTTCAGGGCAGCTGCGTCCACCTGTGGGAAAAGAGCTGGTGCTTGATTACATAATTGAGAGGAAGAGGATGGATGATCTGTGTGGAAGCATCATAGATGGACGCTTCAGAGAGCAGAAGGTTTGAACCATGACACACACACAAAATAATGAAAATAATCCTTGAATCCCATTTTCCCCTATGTCCTGCTCTGTTTATCTTCTTTCTGGATATAATGAAAAGATTTGTGACTTCATTTGTGATTTATCATTTTCCCGTTTATTTTCTTCTGTCGCATTCTCGTCCTTAGTTTCGACTGAAGAGGTGTGGTCTGCGTAAGCCCATTTATCTAGTGGAGGAGTGTGGATCAGTAGCAGCTCATCTCAGTATACCTGAGAGTACATTACAACAGGCTATAGTCAATACACAGGTATAGAGCAGGCCATAAGACCATCATGCAATAGTGAATGACGATAATGATGTGATTGTATGAGTGTGTAATTCATAGGTGGTTGATGGCTTCTTTGTGAAGCGCGTACAGGATGTGAAAGAGTCTGCTGCTTACCTCACCATCATGACCAGATACCTCCAGAAACTCTACCAGGTTTGTTTCAAAGCCAAATCAGTGCAGTATGTGTAAATCACATCTTCCCTATTATATTCTAGTATTCCCTAATTTATGTCAGGATTTTTTTGTGCTTTATTTCCGTTGAGACTTTCTGGCTTTTTTTATATCCTCAGAATTGCACATTATTCTGTCGCTCCAGAGAACTGGAGGGTGATGGAGAAGATAAGAGCGAGCAAATGGCAAACCTCTCATGTTCTCTCATGGCCTTCACAGAATTTAACTATGGGGCTATTAAGAACAAGGTAATGTCAACAAATCAATGAACATTTGAGAAAGTTGGTTTGCACTGATATTAAAAGATGCCCAATATGATTTGCTGATAACATGAAAATAATTATTGCTGATATGACAAATGGCAACATTTAAAAATCTGTACTAAATAAAAATATAATGTGTGTGTATATGTATATATATATATATATATATATATATATATATATATATATATATATATGTATATATGTATGTGTGTGTATGTATATATTTATTATTGTATATGTATGTATATATTTATTTTCTTTTTTTTTTTTTTTCCTGCTGGTGACCTTTGTTGTACTGTTATATATCATGCTTTCCTGTGGAAAAGTGTATTTTTCTTCATAAATCCTACTATTATTTCTAATCAAGATCTCTGACTCATACAAACAGTGCCAGACAGTGCGGGAAGTATTTGCACGACAGCTTATGCAGATCAGTGGAGTCTCTGGTGATAAAGCAGCCGCTGTTCTTGAACACTACAGCACAGTCAGCAGGTGTGACTCACTCTCCACTATTGCAGAAACACTCACTCATTAAAACTAATTTACATTCCACTATCACAGACACTCACTCATTAAATTACTGTGTACCATCCCGCTATCACAGACACACACTCATTAAATCACTCATTTATATTCTACTATCCCAGACATTTAGTCACTGTATGAAATTAAAATGACTGTATTCCATAACAATTGCTTGGTAACATAAATGGATGACAACATGTCAAGGTCATGTCATTTTACCTCTTGGTTCACCCAGTCGTTTGGAAAAGGCTATTGGCTTTGCCTGATTTTTTTCTCTTTTTTTTTAATCATTTATTATTTATTTCTCTAGTTTATTGCAAGCATATGATCAGTGCTCCAATGAAAGTGATAAAGAAAAACTTCTTTCATCCATCAAATATGGAAAACTCAAAAGGTTTGTTTTGTATGTACTGATTTGTTTATACTCTGTCTATCTGCATGTATGTATTTGAGTATGTTTAAAATTAATGTAATGGCTTTGCTTGCTCATCTGCTAAGATTAGCTATATAAAGAATATGAAGAAAATAAAGAAATCTATATTTTCATTCAGCAAGGATGCATTAAATTAACCAAGTGACAGTAAAGACCTACATTTTGTTTTAAATAAATCCTGCTTCTCTGAACTTTCTATTCATCAGAGTATCTTGAAAATAATGTTTTGTGATTTCCACATAAATATTAAGCAGCACAACTTTATTCAACACTGATAGCAACAAGAAATATTGAGCACCAAATCAGCACATTAGAATGATTTCTGAAGGATCATGTGACACTGAAAACTGGAGTAATGATGCTGAAAATTCAGCTTTGCATCACAGGAATAAATTACATTTTAAAATGTAGTAAAATAAAAAAAAGTTATTTTAAATAGTAATATTTTACAATATTATTTTTTTATAAACTAAATGCATTCCTTGTTTAGCCTAAATGACTTAATTTATTAATTCAGATTTTTTTATTTTTTTTTTAGTTGATATATTATGATGTATATTTTTTTTATTGCAGGAATATTGGACCGGCCTTGAGTCGCACTATATATCAGCTCTACTGTACATGTGGACCTCTGTCATAGGCTTTCGCCTTATTACAAACACAAATGTGTTGTTGCACTTCAGTTTAATCATTGCATTGTCATTTTGTACATTTGTTGACTCTCAAATAATGTCTAAAGTAATAAAGATATAAATTACAGTTTTGCTGTCTGTCTGTTTCTCTCACCCCTCTGGAGTATTGCAGTTCAATTCTATGCTTCAAAACAGAAACTGCAAACTTGCTGTGCCTTAGCGTTAATCACTGAAGCGTAAGATTTCTAAAAAGGCAAAATGTGCATTAAAATGAGGGAAAGAATTGCAAGGGGGCATTGGTGCAATGGATTGGGACAAGCTGTATGGGGCAGGTGGGTGACATCAGTGTTAAGAAAGGAGTGTTGAGGTAACAGCTGCTCTGCCTTACAGGAGATTGGAGGGGGGACTCCGCTGACGTCCTTTGAATCTCTCTCAAGGAGAAACACGCATATCGACAAAAACAAGTAGGGCGCCTTGGATCAACGCTGCTTGCTTTCGTAGAAATGTGTTTTGACGTTTTGCTGCCTGCATCTAGCATTCAGACAGGCGCGTGCGTTATAAAATCCTCGATGCATTCTCTTCCCATTATCCATGTTTCTGGACCTACAGCCATAACAACAACCTCATCATCCTCACCACAGTGAAGGTGATGAAGCTGGTGGTGAGATGGTCAGAACCGAGAGACTATTTGAGAAGATATGCATGCACTTGATGTGTGAAGGGCAAGGAGGAGACGGAAAGTGCGGGTGGGTAATGTGGCGTTGTTCATGCGACTTCGCCCAGGCTGCCGCTCTCGAGCAAACGTATCGGGACCAGCGGCGGATGGGGTGACTTACCCGAGGGCCGGCCGTCACATCCTGAATCCATCCCCGGGGTGCCTCCGTGGGGCTAGAGGGACGGAGGAAAGATGCAGGAGGCGACGGCAGATGTAGAGGAGCCCATTCTCAACGGAGCTGGGAGGGAAGAGGTGGGCGTGCAAATTCTCTAAATCCCAAATAAATGGTGTATTTTTGTGTTTACAAATACAGGTTAGCTGGTATTCTGTAGTACAATCAGAATTAGTGTTGAGCACAGGAAGACTGTCTCGACGGATATGGCAAGCCATTTTAGCATTTGTTATTGACCATTTTAATTACTTGTTAAACAGTCCATTAGAGTAACTATTAGTAACTATTAGATACTCGTCACTAATAGAATAAGTAGTAGTATTTACTGTAGTTCTACTAATACTTTTTAGATAGTTAGACCTAGTACCTTTATAAGACAAATCTCTCCCATTTGTTACTAGTAGCATTTCTTATCTTACATGTTTACTTATGTATCATGACTAGTCAGAATGGCTTAGTTATAACTTAATAAAAAATCTTGACAATTAGATTATAAATGTTAGCAACAATAGAACTACACTAATAATTTTTTTTATTATTATTTTAACAATTGCTACTAAGAATACTGGAACAGATACTTAAATGTTTTAATGGTTACTTGATACTGACAAAGGACTAATACCTAAGTAAGTTAACATTCTGCAGCATATTCCTTGTTAACCATATGTTTTATCTCTGCACTGCAGTTTGGTGTTTCCCCAGATTTTTCTGTCCTCAGTCTGGCTATCTTTTCTTTTTTGAAAAAAGAGCTTGTACTGGCACAAAATATAATTGCACAAAAAATACTGTAGTGGTACATTGATGGTATCAAAATGCTAATATAGTGGTACCGAATGATGTACACATAACAGTTTGCATGGTATTGTAAGGTACTTTAAAGAAAACCATGGTAGTAGCATGGTAGATATGTAAAAACATTGTATTACCATGGCAGTGTTGGTGTGAATCCCTGTTTGGGGGTGTAAAATCATAATATTTCCCAAGTATGTTATCTCCACAGATGCATTAAATTGGTAATTCACATTTTAGTTTTTTTCTCTTCTGAGTTTATTAATTAGAACGTTACTAAGGAAAGCGTGTTATCCATAGAACATGCCACGTGTATGATAAAGTGATATATATTCCCCACACAGGGTAATATGCAGGTCTTTACCCTCAGGTCTTGGCAGAGCTTTTCCCCTGGGGCTGTTGTTTTACTACCAGCCTTCTTGGCAACGTCTCTTTCTCATTTTGTCTGCCACTGTGCTTAGCTCTTTCCTTTTTACATTTATCACGTTATTCCGTCCGATAGATGTCCTCTCACTGGTACAGTATCTGATCAAAGGAGGTCTGTGTTATTTCAAGGAAGATAATGACTTCGGTTAGGTCAACAAAACTGTGACAATGCTCAAGACCAGAGTCAGCACTGACCTCCAGGCCCTCCATATTAACAAACTACAGCATTTCTCTCTCTCTCTTCTCTATTCATTCATTGGTGCTGAGTTAACCTTCTGTCTCTTGTTACATGAAGATCAATAGAAACGGAGACAGCTTGAAGGGAAGAAAGCTGTGAGCCATATCAGAAATGCAGTTTTAAATTAATTTGGTTGGCAGCAGTAATAGGCTACAACAGATAGTGTGCTATTTCTGTACATTTTAGTATGGCATTAATGTGGCACAGGCTGCTGAAGGATGATGAAAGACTGAAGTCAAATGAAGGATGCTGAGAGAGTATCTGGCTTTGACATATCACTCCTCCTGCCAACAATACAGTACTTATCTCTCTGACTGTAAAGATGTATCATATTCCTTCTATAACCAACGTCTTTCTCATGTTCATGTTCCTCTCTCTTGCATAGCCCACTTTCTTTCAGTCATTTTCAATTAACCAAACCACAAATACAGAATCTTAAGATTCAAGTAGCTACAGCAGTCATTCAAAGGCCACAATCCTCTTTCTACTTCCACTCCAATGTTAACTTCTGAATTTGTGGTTTGGTTAATAGAAAAAGAGTGAAAGAAAAGGGGCTATGGAAGAGAGATGCGCATTTGCACTCGCTCAAACACGCTCATTTCAAATCTAGAATGTGCAGTTTTATTTTATTTTTTTAAATGTCTTAACATGGACAAGATTTACTGTATTTTTTTTTCTTTCAGAAAACTTCACGTGCATCCCTTATATACACAGAGCATTCAACATTCCTCATTCTTTTTCTAAGTATTAAATATTTACAATAATACCTTAGATTACAATACAAGATTTGAAGTACTTATCAGATTATTTTTCTAAACGTTTGAAATAATGTTCCTGTGAAATCAGACTGTGAAGGATTCTCTTTGTCATGGCAGAACATTTTGATGCATGAGAGGAGGAATGAATTGCAACCAACACTGTTGTTTATAGACTGAAAATGCTTAAAAAATCAGAACACAGTTGATAATTAGAATTTGCATAATGTTATCCATTAGGCTAAAAAAAATAATGTTCTAAAATAAAACAGCAGACAGTTTCTCAAAGAGCAAAGAGCTTCTCAGTGAGTGTTAGCATACCTTTTCTGACAGTTGCACTAAAAAGTGCTTGTTTGGAATCTCATGTTTGGTGTAAGGTAATTAAGTCTATATTTTTCAACCTAATGTGCATGAAATTTATTTCAGGCCAGACGAAGTGCGTTTTGTAATTTAACCATACAGGTAATTTACAAATATAATTTGATATCTGTTTTTCTCCAGGCAATAAAAACCTAAATATGTGTCTTAATTATTATAATCTATTGTCCATATGCTCACTCTGACATATTCTCTCATGCCCTCACCTCTCTGCAGCAGCGTCCAGTGAAGCAGTCGTTGGCTGCCTCTCTGTGTCGAGAGTCTCACTGGAAGTGTCTTCTCCTCACTCTCCTCATGTTCGGCTGTTTTGGCACAGTAGCCTGGTGCAAGCTGTGCAAAGTTCCAGTGCTAGCTCCAACAGAGCCCGAGGCTGCGGTTGTGGAGCCTGGAGACCCCTCTACGACCTCAGCAAGCTCCGATGTCTACATCCCCCTAGAAGTGGATCTGGATAGTCCCTGTTCCAGCGGCTACATTTATATTCCTCTCGCTTTCCTGGCAATGCTATACGTGGTCTACCTGGTGGAATGCTGGCACTGCTACTCCAAGACGGCCATGTTGGCTCAAGCAGAGGTTGCAGAGGTTTATGAGCGTGTGCAAAGGCTGCAGCAAGCAACGCCATGCATCTGGTGGAAGGCCATCAGTTACCACTACGTTCGGCGGACAAGACAGGTAACACGCTACCGCAACGGGGACGCCTATACCACTACGCAAGTGTATCATGAGCGTGTAAACACACATGCCGCGAGCTCAGAGTTTGACTATGCGAGGTATGGCGTCAAAGACGTTTCGAAGGAGCTTAGAGGCCTAATGGATTACCCAGCGGTACGGCTGCGCTTCACCAAATGCTTTAGTTTCGCCAGTGCCCGAGCGGAGGCTGCCTACCTCACCCAGCGTGCACGTTTTTTTGGTGAAAACGAAGGGCTTGATGATTACATGGAGGCACGGGAGGGAATGCATTTGAAGAACGTGGACTTCCGTGAGCACATCCTTGCTTTCCCGGACCCGGCCAGACAGCCCTGGTACGCCAGGCGTAAAGTTTTCTGGCTGGCTTCAGCTCTGCTCCTGTCCTGGCCGCTTCGGGTCGTTGCGGAGTATCGCACTGCGTATGTACACTACCATGTAGAGAAACTGTTTGGTGATGCTGATGATAACAGTAGGGGTGACGTAACTGAGAATGGTGGGGGCAACGAAAATGGAAACGGACCTGGGACCGGATCGAGCTATCGTGCCATTTCACGTGTTAATACGGTGGACATGACGGAGCTGGAGTGGCACATTCGCTGCAACCAGCAAATGGTGCCTAGCTACTCTGAGGCCCTGTTGATGGATCCCGGTTCGGGGGGTAACCAAGGTACCAACACTCCTCCAGCCGGGCAGGGGACTAACTCAACAGCGGTTGGCCCGACACTTCCAGTGGCCTTCGCTTCGGCATACTTGCTCCAGAACTGTCCTCGCTGTCGGCGCACCACAAGCAGTGCTTCCCTGCCGTCCCGGCTGAGAGGCCCAACTGCAGCCTTGCTAAGTGGAACCATGGCTGGGATGAGAGCAAGTGGATCAGGAGGTGGTCCTGGAGGCCCGGGACGGCTGGTTCTGAGCAGGAGTGGCTTCTCATTGGGGCGTCTCCAGGCTCCTCGGCCGTCGTCCCTCTTCCACTCCCGAAGTGTCGGTGGAGGACTTGCGACAAGAGGAGAAGAGGCAAGTGGGGGAGGTGGTTTCTTAGGTTTGGGAGCTAGACAAGACGAAGAGAGCAGAAGAGTGCTGGGGGGAGAGGGAGATGAGGATGAGGAGGTGCCAAATGTGGTAGAAAGAGAAGAAGAAGAAGGTGAGAGAGACGGGGAGGAAAGAGAGCAACAGGAGAATGCAGAAGAAGAGGGTGCAAGGGAAGGAGACAGACCTCCTACATATCAGGATGCCTTTTTTTTCCCTGTGTTGATTGTGCATGGAGAGGAGAGTTGCCATTCAGGTGAGGACATTTCCTGAAGAACCCCCTTCAAAAAGTGCATTGAGGTGGCAGGAAAAAAGAGATGATTAGAAAAGTCATGGCCAAATGGAATGTGAATTGAGCTCCACTCCCCTTGGTCACTGTTGCTAACTCAGACAAACTTTACAGAATATACCATAGGAATGAACTAGGGATATACATAGTGAATTTTACATTATAACGCATGCATATAATTGAGTAAAAAAAGGTGAAAACCGATGAGAATGCTGACCACGGAGAACTGAAAAGACAAATAATTTTTAAAAGATGAATCGATATGTATTTGGTTAAAGATCAGAAAAATAAAAAAGTTTGTATCAACTATGTACTTTGTGCAACTATTTTAAGTGACCTGACAACAATGTTTTACCATAATATCTGTAAAATTTCATATAAAAGTATCCAGTCTCTCAGATCCGGCGGAGACTTTCATTAAAAGTGCAAAAGCTTGTCTGAGAAAACAATGAATGGCAACAGTTGTTAAGTGGGATTAGTCAGTAAGTTTTTAAGGCAGCACTTAGAGAATGGTCAGTTGGTTCAGTTTAAGACTAAAGCATAAATTGACTAAACAATGATTGACGTTAATATAAACTTATCTATGCAATAAAGAAACAGCAAGAGAGTGTTTGTAAAAATTTAAGGGGATGCACAACAAAAGAAGAACCTTCAATAAACTGCACCTCTGGTCATGGAGCAAAAGACATGCTCTCAAAAGACAAGACTATTGGAAAGTCTTCCAAAGATCATGAAGAGAACAGAACAGTTCAGTTCATCAAGAGGAATGTTATTAATCTATACACACAACCAACATACAGCTGTGTCCCACAAGTCAAAAAAAGTTTCTTATAATTTCAAGAAAAAAACAAAAGAGGAACCTCATTAACTTGCACAAAATGTTGGGATTCAGCTTCTTGAAACATTTCATTGTAATTATTTGTTTAATTGTTCTTTTATTTTATTTTTTTCAAAATTCCCCTCACTGCATCTGTTTTTATGAAACAGATCTTTGATAAAACTAATGGATTCCATTAATATTGCAAGGGATATAATCATATTAAGCTATTTTCTTGCAGCTTCATTGAGAGTATTTTCTTTCTGCAGGCGTGCAAGTCCCAGTAACGCGCCTTTGGTTCGCTTATCAGGAAACTAGTAAAAGTATGTGGAAATGTTTCCTCAGCTGAAAGTACAGCACTAAATCTTGCTTTTGTGAGGTGCTGTAATCACATTGTGTTCACTGTATTTTATATTTATTGTTTGTTAGTCAATAATTGTTTATTTGTACAACATCTTATCACCAGTTTGCCTCATGAAGAGCTTGACACAGAAGAGCACCTCACAGACATAAATAATGGTACAGCATGTTGCCCTCCATCGTAGCCTCTGTGCTCGTCTTTGATTGGCTGAAGTGTCATGTGAATAAATAGGCCAGTCATAGATGAGACTGCTTAGTGTGCCAAGATACATCCATCTCCTGGTAACCGTGGATCCTCGTGAGACGTCTTAGTGAGTTCATTGCAGCATACACATGTGAATGTTTAATAATTGGAAAACGTGTACAAACGCAAATCTTCCTACATGTGTTATGTTGTCAAGCTTTAAATATAATCTGCAAATACACTTTGGAAGCAGAAATGCACACGCTTAGTCCTACCATAAGCCTACAGCATGCAGACATGCTCTCTCATTTATCCTTTAGCAGGTCACATAGATGTTGCAACTGTACTGCAAATAATTTAAAACACATTTGATTAAGAAAAAGAAAATGTTCTTGCAATACTGTCAAAATGTTCTGTCACAACGTGAATGTTGATCTAACAGTGATGTGGTGTCTATTTAAATCACAATGAGAATGTAAAGTATGTCATCCGTATTTGACAGTGCAGTGTGTTTCATCCATTAACCTCTTGTTGATACCCAGATGGTGGAAACCTGGATTCCCGCAATACTTGAATTTCTAGAAATCGTAATTGTTCAATTGGATGCACAACTGTCTTCTGGAGTTTAGATGGATAACGAGAGTTATTTTTAGATTTAAGTTGCAGAAGGTTCAGGCAGTCTTGAAATCAACTGTCTGTATGTTTGGCGTTTTTTTACACAACTACCCTTTTGAGACTTACATAAGAACCCTTTAATATTTAATGGTAGCATCAAAATCAAAAAGCAATACTTTACTTTTTGTGACAATGACATTTCAGATGTAGCTAGATTCACTGAGATGTTTGTTTGATACAGAATGTTTCATTTGTTCTGTTTAAATAAACAGGAGCTTTACATTTGTCCCTCCCCAAAATTACTAGGTTGTAAGCGAGTAAAATATTGCTGTTATGCCTCAAACAGGTTTGCCTGAATTATGTTTTACAGTGAATTGGCTTGAAGTTATGAAAGGAGGTATGTAAGTGTTTGTGTTGGAGGGCAGGCTGAAAATAAGGATTGTCACAAATGATGATCATGATAAACGTAATACTGATGGTACATAATAAACTGCTTGATTTGAAATCTTATTTGTGCCATGACATTATCATCAATTTGGTCTCTAGTTATCATTTTGTAAATTTAACTGCTTATTTAATAATTTGTTGTGTAAGAATGTATTTTGACTGTCTGATCAAACAATGAAAAACATGCTTGTGATTCATTCATCACACTGCAACTGGAGGGTCAAGTCAAATGTATTTGACCTTCCCATTGCAGTGCTTCCCACATGTTAATATGCTATCCAGACATGTCTACAGGTTTTTATCTCACATTGTTTTAATTTCTAAACAGCCCTTGTTCGTAGAGTTGCTTCCCTATATCACCGATTAAGTTTAATGTTTTTAAGTCCCCGTTAGGTCCAATATTACTTCATAAAGACCGTGTTAAAGTTTTTGAAGGTCAACATACCTGGAACAACAACAGTGATAACAACGAAACGCCATTGATCAGCCAATCCGAATTGAACACACAGGTTGTATTACGCCGCCATGCGGCCAGTGCTGGTATTACATGTTTCCTAATAGCTCGGGATTAATATTAATTTATTTGTAAGAACTTTTCTCTTTTAGTCCTTATAGTCTACTTTACATTCAAAAGGTACACAAATTGTAAATAGAATCCTGTTATGAAAATGCCTCTCTCAGTCTCAGTCTGTCCCTGTCTCTCTCTTAATCCTGTCGTATTTAATTTGAGGTGAAGTAGATTTAAGCCACTCGTTAGAGAAAATCACGGATTTAACAGATACAGTCACGCTGAATCGCTCAGAGACAGCAAGCAGAAAAACTGCATGACCAAGACAGAAGGAAAAGTCTGGTAAGTCTGGTATCTTATCTGATTAATGTGGAAGGTAATTTGCGTTTTTGAGCTGTCTGCGTACAACTGTAAAGTTTGTTTTGGATGCTGAGTTGTCTAAGACAAGAATTGCATAAAAACACTCACAATACCCCCTTTTTTAATGGAGTCATTGAGGTTGTTACTACTTTACCTGCTGTTGTTTTTTTGTACTGTCTCGTGTTTTAACAGGAGCTAATGTTCGCAATCAGTAAGATGTGACTGATGTGAGAGAGGCTCGGTAAGCCTCTGTAAGCCGCTTGAAGCCCGGCGGATCAAACCGAGTGCCGCTGCTGTATAATGAGGCGTCACGACTGATGATTGACGCATTTTCACTTTGACCGAGTGTAAATGCTCGACTCATGTCTACTAGTATTCATTTAATGACAGTCCTTGGCAAGCACTATATAAATCATCCATACTTTGGGACGCAGCTCGTGAGTTTCTGCCGGTTGAAGCAGGTGTAGAATGCATTTGATGCACAAAAAAAGACGAGTCAACTATATTTTTGGTCGACGTTTAGAAGTAGACTAGTGAATATGTTTAAAAATGATTTTACAAAATATATAGGCCTATATATTTTAGAACAACCAAAGTTTTGCGTTATCTTAAAGGGATAGTGCACCCAAAAATTATAATTGTCATTGTTAACTCACCCTCCTGTTGTTCCAAACCTGAATGAGTTTCTTCTGTTACACACACACATGCACACACACAAAGATATTTTGGATAATGTGGGTGACCAAAGTTTATGGTAGCCATTGATTTCCATAGCATTTTTTTTCAATACAGAATACTATGAATTTTCCAGAAATGGGACAATGAAGTCTATTCTATTCTATTCTGTTCTAAATCAGTGGCTACCACCAGCAACTGTTTGGTTATTCACATTCTTCAAAATATCTTGTGTTCAGCAGAAGAAAGAAACTTTGCTATTGCCTTCTTTATTCTATTTTAGATTAAATAAATACAGTCTTGGTCAGCATAAGATACAGCTTTCAAAAGACATCAAAAATTGAAATCCCCTGTATTAGCATATTCCTTCATTCCTCATTTCACTTTCAGTCTTCACCCATGGCCATGCTCTCCTCTTTCTCTCTGCCAGATGATGACTGAGATAGTAAAGGCCCAGACCGATTCGGTGGTGTCCAGTGTGGAGTCCATGCTGGTGGACGCTGTCCGAATACAAACACAGTGCAAGGAGCGCAGCGCAGAGCTGGCTGCGGCTGCAGTGGAGCTGCACGAGGAGACCCAGAGCCTGCGGGAACAGTGTGAGACCACACAACTGGACATGGCCCGCCTCCGACGGACACTAGATGAGCTTCTGGACACAAAACACGCCTACGAGGTCCGTGAGAGACAGACCCGAAAACTTAGCAAGCAGCTTTAAATAGTACAATTTTAATGGACACAGATTAGAATTGCCAGAAAGCAACGTAAGAGAAAGAGAATACTATGTAAAAAAAAAAAAAAAAAAGTTATTTATATAATTTTAAGTATATAAATAAAGTTTTACTGAGAGCAAACAATGCAGTCCTCTAATAACTGTACAAGCTTTCCTGCACTATTTAATGGTGAATAATAAAGGAAAAGTTCACCTAAATATTAAAATCTACTCTCAGGCCATTTAAGAGGTTTCATACAAACATGCAGCATCTTGATTTCCAAGATATTAATTGATGGACTGGAGTTGTGTAGATTACTTGTGATGTTTTTTATCAGGGTTTTTTTTTTTTTTTTGACTCTTATTCTGACGGCACCCATTCACTGCAAAGGATCCATTGGCGACCAAGTAATGTAATGCATAAATTTCTTCAAATCTGTTTATATGTAGAAACAAACTACATCATCTTACCTCAAATTGTATGGAATAGGGTGCCATTAAATTAAATCTTTAAATTAAAAATATCAAAGAAGTCATCATGCACCTTTAATATATAGACATTGTGAGACCATAAGCACTTGGTTGACAAATTTAATTGCTTTGAAATGTTCACACAGTGACAAAGTCTGTCATAGTGGGTTATACAACACATTTAGTATTCATAAAAACATCAGTGCATAATCCATAACCAGCAAAAGTAGCAAGTTAAATGAAAATGTACAAAAAGTTGCAGAAAAAGAGGAGAAGAAATGATTAGATGATGATGAAGCATTTAGTGGACACTGGACCTGGACACTGTGTTGTCGGGATGGGCGGAAGGACACTGTGTTTCTGAGGACTTTAGTGCTGTGGGCAGCACCTCGGATTTGGCACTTCGCCTCTGGAAAGCGGATACCATCACAGGCCAAATTATGGATTTATGTCCCTGTCATCCCAAACACACACACACACACACACACACACACACACACACACTCCTACCTCCCGTGGCTGTGTGCACGAAAAAGCCATTAAAAAAAAAAGACATTTCTGCTGGGCACAAGATTAATAGCCAAACACTCTCAGAAAGACACTCTCAAGCAGTTTTGCTCATGTTAAGGACGCCAAGGACTATGAGTGGGAGAAATGTGAAATTAGGGGGAAAAATACTTATGGGAGATTCCTGGCCCACAAAATAGGCACACAAGCACCGTCTAATGGGATTTATGGAGTAATTCATAAAACAGACAGCAGAGGGCGAAAATGTTGTACATTAACAAAGAGCAGGCTTAAGTTAAGTTAAAAGTTACAGTACAATGGTTAACTTGGTTTGACTCCAGGTCAGTTAGGTTCAATTTAAAGGGATAGTTCACCCAAAAATGAAAATTCTGTCATCATTTACTCACCCTCAAGTAGTTCCAAACCTGTATGATTGTCTTTTTTCTGCTTAACACAAAGGAAGATATTCTGAAGAATGTGGGAAACAGAGCAGTTTTGGGGAACCATTGACTTCCATAGTATTTTTTTTTCCTACTATGGAAGTCAATGGTGCCCCGAAACAGCCTGGTTACAAACTTTCTTCAGAATATATTCCTTTGTGTTTGGCAGAACAAAGAAATTCATACAGGTTTGGATCTACTTGAGGGTGAGTAAAGGACAGAATTTTCATTTTTGGGTGAACTATCCCTTTAATGGTTGTTATTCTACAAGAGTCTTTGAACTGACATATGTACTCAGGAAATGTTTTAGCCAGATAGTCATTATGTAAAAATATAAAGCCTTTTTTGAAGATTTGAGTATGAACTCCTGAAGTTTATTTTTTGATATCGTTTTGCCGCTTATGAAAACACTGACAATGTTGTCAGATTTGATCTCTTTACATAAAGCTGTGTCTCAATCAGTTCAGGTCACACCACCAATCTGGCAACCGCATACTATCACCTGCCAGGTCTGTGCTGCCAGCCACAGATCAGTAACCATGGCAACTAACCCTTGGCAATCCTAGTGAACAAAATCAAGACCGTATACTGAAGCTGCCAAAATCCTCTCGGCTCAGCTACCCAACTGCTAGCCAGCAGTGCGATTGTCAATGCGAGCGTATGTATGTGTGAGTGAGTGAGTGAGTGTGTTCAAGCAGCACATAGACTGCTTTAGTGTGGAGCGCCATAGATTAGCTGTGTCCCTGTTCACTAAGAACGTCCTGGGCGGTTGAAGAAGGGCTCTTTTTCAGAAGGGGTCGCTGATGGGTCCTCTCCTTCTGACCAGATTTCTGACCCTTTGTTACGCTGGACCAGGACCAGAACTGCTATGATCAACCAAAAGAAGAAATTCACCCATACTGCTGTCTGAGAGAGAGAGAGAGAGAGAGAGAGAGAGAGAGAGAGAGAGAGAGAGAGGAAAAAAGTTTCTTAAAGACGATGCTAGGGAGGAAAAAATAAAATAAAATAAATAAATTACAAGTTTTAGGACTTTTTAATTAAAGGGATTGCATAAAAAATAATAATAAAATAAAATAATTTCATGATATGGAATGATCATATTTTTTAGTTGCCATGCCTGAAATTTCACTCAAATTTAAAAATAAATAAATTTTAAAAATAAATAAATAAAAATATATTTTTTTGGAGGCCATTTTAATTACAGACATTGCATAATAAAATAATTATGATAATTAAAATAAATACTAAAATAAAATATAATCATTTCATTATATAATATGACCTTATTTTTTTAATTGCCATGTATCAAATTTTTAGGTTTTGTTTTGTTTTTTGTACCTCTTATAAATTATATTAGAGAATGATTTCCGAAGGATCATGTAACACTTAAGTTATGGCTGCTATCATTTTTTCTAGCTAGTTGCCAAAACATTTCTCGTTTCAAATCATTACAATAGAAAATTAAATTGTAATAATTCTGTTACAATATTAAGATTTTTTTAGCTTTTTGAAAAAAATAATAATGCTATATATATATATATATATATATCATTTTTTTTCTATCTAGTTGCCAAAACATTTCTCATTTTCATTTAGATTAACCTAATGTACTAAAATAACTAAAATTAAATTTAAAAACTATTTAAGATATGTAGGCCTAAAGTGTGACATTTTACAAAAAATATAGCTAATAAAAACACCAAATAACTAAAACTTTAACTGAATTTAAAACAAAAACAGAAAATACAAAAAATAAAAACTAATTCAAAATATATATGAAATGCTATTATAGTATCTCAATGTGTTTGTGATCAAGGTTTGTAGCTACAGTACCTCTGCACTGTGTAGTCTGGAGTAGAACTGACTCCCATTTATAGGGCTCATCCAAGGCTTATTTTGTGCTTCTTCACACCTGCAAATGCAAAAAACCTACAAGTCATTTATGGTTGTTATCATGGTCAATACTGTCTGCCTGCAATAATCAAAAGCTATTACAGAGGTCTCTCGCTCACACTCACCTGGTTATATTTCTCACTATTTGAATCACTGAGTCACACAGTTTGTCTCGGCCGATTTTCAGGATGCATCCCGTCACCAAGAGGAAGAAGAGGAAGACTCCAGACAAGCCAAGAGTAACATTCATCCATAATTTCTCTCTGATATCAGACAACATTGCACAATGTTTGCATTACATTTTAGAAAAAAAATATATATTGTTGCTATTATTACATTTTTATCTTAATGTATTTAAACTGAGTTTATTTTTCTGAGTATTCAGAAATTTTAATGAAAAACACTGCATATAAACTATGTTTTTGTAGTTAATATTTTTGCTCACCAAGGCTGCATTTATTTGATTAAACTACAGTAAAAACAGTAATACAGTGAAATATTATTACAATTTTAAATAAGTGTTTTCTATTTTAATATGTTTTCTATTTTGATTTCCTTCAGAAATCATTCTAATGTGCTGATTTGGCATTTAAAACAACATTTCTTATTAATACCATTTCTTATTAAACAGTTGTGCTGCTAATTTTTTTAATCTGAAATAGTATTTTTTGTAACATTATTTAAGTCATTTGCATCACTTTAGATCAATTTAATGCATCGTTACTTAAATACAAGTATACATTTCTTTTAAAAAAATCTTACTGACCCCAATGTCACATATCTAAATACTAACAACTTATTTTTATGAGTCCATCATGTCCGTTTATAGTTACTCCTGCAATCCATTCATACTACAGCACGGCATAACAGGAAACAGAAACGGAGGTACCTTCAGATAACCTCTGTTCTCATTCCTAAACCAAACTCACTAGCACGTGATTTACTGTATTCCTGAACATACCTTTTCACCTCTCCGTCAACACAGGCGATGTAGATCCAGTAGAGAGTGAGTGAAAAGCAGAAGACAGCCACACACACTGAGATGGCTGACACAAAGTAACAAAGGGAAGGAGAACCTGATGAAAGCACACCGATGGATGAGGAGTTCAGATGCACTGAACCGTACAGCATGCACTTCCCATCAAAACTGCCCTGTTTAAGTGAAAAAAGGAAGATAAAACTCTGTTATAAAAAATGCAACTTATGACCGAAGTAAACACTTCTCATGAATAAGGTACAACAAAGAGCTAAAGGGAGAGAAAAAGAGCTGTTTATTTATTTATTTATTTTTTTAAATCATAAAAGTTAGAAAGGGTAGTAATGAGATTACTTCACATTATGCTAGGAAAAATCCAAATTATTTTACTTAAAATAATGCACCGAATATCAGCTTAATAGATTGTCAAATTATGATATTGTTTTTAATTTTTGGACACGGTTGGTTAATTGAATGTTCAATAGGCCTACCTCAAAGTCAAAATGAAGGGGTGGAATACAGATATTTGTGCGTTTCAAACTAGTTTCTGGTGTTTGAGTGTCAGGTTTCAGAAATTGTGTGACAAGTAAAATCTAGTAAGTAAAAACCAGTATAAAAACCATCATTCTTGGTGGACAATATCTGTACTGTTATTTTTCCTCACTCCTTCATTCTTTTCCCTGAGCTAGCAGGATGAAACCTGACTGAGGGGCCTTCAAACACTAATTTTACACTCTTTTTCTGCTCATCTGACTTTAATAAGCCTCTAATAAATCTCTTGGGAGCAGATTCTCAGCTGGTCACATGACAGAAAAAAGTGAAAGAGAGTGACAGAAATGGAAGCTTTTGTTTAGTTGCTTCTCCTGTCACGCTTTCAGTTTCTCTTCACTTCCGGGTTTTACTTTTAAAACGTATTAGTTCAGCATGGATAAATACACTCGACGCTTTTAAATCATTTTTAAAAACACTCCTAGTCTAACTTTCTTCAGTCACATGACTCCGACGAGTTTGAGGGCAACTCGTGAGAGTGCAAGCACAAAATACCTTCAGAGAGAAAGTTACGATTTCACATGTCGACATTGCTAGGGAAAGCACCAAAACGCATTTACTGCAAAGAACTGCGCTAAACAAAGCTGTAAACAAGTTTTTATCCAACATTATTAAAGTTTGAAACATGCATTTTGCCGTGTTTCCGTGCGCAAAGCGCCGTGTTACACCAAGGTGAAGTCTGTTATAGTTTTCTATGTGAAATAACAAACAGCAGATACCTGTGAGATTGTAACAGAGGCGGCTGTGATGATCCCGCAGATAAAAGAGCTGGTGTATAACAGCAGCTCCAGCAGCAGCAGAGGCCTCAGCAGCGCCATAATAACTCCACACTGTCTTTAACCAGCCGCGGCGGCGCACAGACACACTCATGAGTCAACGACTATCATGTGATCCAACCACATTCCCTTGCAGTTCTCTTAAGTATAGCCTCAAAATAGGTCAAAATTATGATAATGACCATACCACCTTATTTTAGTAAATACAAAATTGTTTTGAGTGTTTTATCTGCTTCTAACTAGATTTTAGTGTATTAATTATGATTATACCAAGACCTTATCACTTGTAAATTAATTTTTAGTTTTTGCCAAGATCACTCCACACGGCAAAAAAGCCCTTACACTTCCAATAATTAGTCAACCAATCTTGAATGTGAAACTATACAAATCTAGTATTGACTGCAATAGAGGTTCATTCCACTGCTGTCAGGTGTTTGGGCTTAGCTTCAGGGTAACTGTCACAGTTTCATCGTTTGAGAGCCAGGGTCTCTTTACTCTCCCACAATAAAGCATATGAAATTTTCATGTTGTTTAGTGTACTCAGCCAGTAAAATGTCATGTAAGGCTGCATATTCATTTTACAATATGCATTTAGCACTAAATCGTAGCATTGACTGACAGCAAGGAGTGTTTGACTTATTTTATTACACGACACCACAGGTTCACAGAAACTCGGCAACATTATATAACAAGTAACAAGTAATATAAAAAATCATAAGCCAACCAGGCCTACATTTTCAGATGAATTAATAAGCATTAATGTAACAGCAAATAAAATGAGAACATTTTTTCCATTTAATCAGAATGCTTTTCAGTGCCTACTGGAATAATGCTGGACTGAAGTAGAATTATCAGTCAGATAATGTTTAAAGTAATACTTTAGAGCATCATGATGATGATAATAAACCACTTATTCAGTGTTCTCAATCTTTACAGCACAGTTTTGTATTTTCTTAGTTCTTTGCCATTAATTCAAATTTGTTAACTGTTCTGTGCACACTTATCAATCTGTGCACAGTGTTTTTATGAGGCTGTGCATGCATGTGTGTGTGTGTGTGTGTGTGATAAACTCTATTTAACCCATCCGGTAAGAGTCCGTGGGGCAGCCAGGCAGACGGAAGCTGTCAGGCACCGGGCTGTCTAATTTACAGATGATCTTATAGATGGCCTTCTTCCAGCAAGGATCAGCATCCCGACCATTCTGTATGGCAGAGAAAAACTCCCTCAGGGCCAGCTCAGATACCTCCACAAACCTCTCTGGAACCTAGAAAATGCACATGATGTTTATTCACATAATTAAACAGTTACAAGCACCACTCGAGCCTTTACACACGTGCACATGCACACACTGACCTGGTAATCATTGCTCTTATTGTAGTGCATGTTGAGAATGCGGTAGAGCTCAGTGTCTCTGCCCAGGCGGAGTGCTCTTTCCCTGGCAGATGCAAGCCCCTCTCTGGCTGCCTGACGGGCAAAGCGCTCCATCTGGATATAGAAGAACTCCCGGAAGTTACTGAACCACTTAATCAGCTGGGAAGTGACACAGCGATTGAACTGTGTAGAGAAAAACAGAAACGGCATGTTAATTCCAGCAGCATTCCAAAAGATGGCATATTATGATTGTAAGTAAGCACATTTTAAGACACTGTGTGATGTTTAACATTAAAGACACCAATACAGCTTTAATATAATACACAATTTCAATAAGATATTCATTTATTATAAATGCAGGAACATTTTCTGACTGTTCTAATTGAGCCAAAGCGTTTCAAAAGGAAACCATGCCACACTGCTGTATATAGGTCAGTGTAAATTCATTCAATAAGTCATTAGCCCATATAATTTGTGCAGGTTATGCACACACAGCTATACTATTTTGTGTTCAGGATATGAATGATGCTCACTTTGACATCAGGGAAATATGTCTTGAGTGTGCTGGAGCTGGGGTAGCGTGTGTAGAAGAACAAGAGTTTGGCTTTCTTCAGGTGGGATGGAGAGAGTCCTTCCTGAGAGTGTAGATGGTTAAGGAATGTTTGATGCAAACAAACAAACAAATAAATACTACCATTCAAATGTTAGGGAACTGCAATATATTTTTTAAATTTTTAAGTAAATCTCTCATGCTCACCATGGCTATTTAATCAAACATTCTGGGAAAACGGTAATATTGTGAAATATTATTGCAACTTAAAAAAACTATTTTCTATTTTATTTGTTGCTGTAATGACATAGCTGAACGTTTAGCAGGAATTACTACAGTCTTCAGTGTCATTTCTTATTATCAGCGTTGAAAACAGTTGTGCTGCTTAATATTTTGGTGAAAACCGTGAATTGTTTTTCTTCAGGATTCCTTGATGAATAGAAAGTTCAAAAGAATGGAATTTATTTGGAAAATTGAGTGACATTATAAATGTCTTCACTGTCAATTTAAAACATCCTTGCTGAATAGAACTATTAATTTCTTTAAAAAATATCTTAGTGACCCCAAACCTTTGCACAGTAGTGTATATATAAATATTTATACATGTGTATCTATTTTCACAGCTTTTATAAAAGGATATTGACCCAGCAGCAAGATAGAGTGCTGCATCTCCTCCATCCACCACTCCTGCTCCACCTCCTCTCATCCCTACTTCCCTCGCTCTATCTGACGAAGAGGGGTCTAGATGGCCCAGCAACGGGAGGGGTGGGAACGCAGAGTTGTGTGAACGGAAGTCCATGAAAGACTCCGACAGGCAGTCCTTATGAAGAGGCAAACTGGAGAGGGAGCGGGTAAAGAGATTCTGCATGGTGTAGTGAAGAAGGGGCAGGGGAATGGGGTTGTCTGGGGGATAGGAGGGCAGGAAGTGATCTTTGCTCCTAGGGGGTAAAAGAGCTGGGAGAGGAGGCTGGGGTAGCGGACCGAGACTGGGATTGGCTTGAGGAAGGAGGAGGTCCTTGTGTACACTCTGAGCAATAGGGGCCCTCTTGTCTTGAGGACTCTTTGTGACAAGTGGCAACGCTTCCACCTGCTCTGCCGCATGAGTTCTCGGCCTCCGGTCTGGGTTTAGATCCAACGTCATGCTGGTTTCTTGAGGAACGGCGGTGGATGTGACTGCCGAGGGGTCGGTTTCAGCATAGAGGCGGACAACTCTGTCGATAACTTGAGCCACAACATTTGCTAGCTCTTGTTTTAGAGCTTGAGCAAACTTCTGCCCTCCTTCTGCGCTCTCCCACTCACCTCTGACCAGGCTGCATCCCAGCCACACCTGATCGCCATTTAACTCCAAATCCAGATCCACGGAGGTCTCTGGAAACATCCCAGCATTCCCATTGGTTTCATTGGGTTTCTTAGAGGAACAGCGCGGAGGAGAAAATCCACTGCCGATGAGCGGATCATCGCTGTCAGAAAACATCTCCGCAACCTCATCGAGATTGATCGCCCCGTTCTCTTGTTCTTCCTCTTCTCCTTTCTCGTCATCCGCCTGCCCTCCGTACACTTTCCACACCTTCCGTTGGAGTTCCAGAAGTTTCCCTCTGGTTTCCTCCAGCTGGAGCTTCAGTTCTTGCCGCTGTCGCTTCCTACCTTCCCTGCTTTCCCTCCTGTTCCCTTGTTCTGCTGCCTTCCTCTCGTCCATTCTAACTGAAGCGGTACTCTTCCTCCCCCTCTTCCCTTCTCTCCTCATTTCTTCTTCGCTTCTAGCTGCCGAGTCCATCCTGAGTCTCTTAACTCTTGCAAAATCCTGCCCCCAGTCGCCAGGCTCGGGAGCCGAACCCTGCCCCCGTTCTCCAGGACAGCGCTGCGAAGATGCCATAGCCCCAACGGCAAACTCTCTCTTCCCAAATACATCCTCCTCACTTACATCATCATCATCAACCAGAAGCCCAGGGAACAAGCCCTGGCGCTGTCGGAAACCCCCCCACCTTTGGGACGCGCTGTTGGGGTGCATGAGAGGGGAGAAGACCGGGTGGGAAGACAGGCTGCCGGGGGAAAATCGGTGGCTTGAGGGGTTGGCATCCGGCAGGCTGCGATACAGTTCGAAGGGACACATCTGGGAGGGCTGCTGATGAAATCGATCCGAAGGGGAATCCATAGCCCCCTTTTCCGTTCTGATCTGGTTTCAGGATCTTTAAAGAGAATAATAAATGCATAATCGTAGACAAAAATATGCAGCTATTTGGATGGGTTTAAAAATTGCTCATAATCCTCTCATTGTTATCAGCATCATCATCGGCTCTTTTTTTCCCTCTCTGCATGTGTGCGTTATCTATCCGCTGACAGCTGTACCCTGTGTTTGTTCAGACTGTTGACTCTATTGCTCTCATCCTTCTTTCTCTCTCTCTCTCTCTCCCACACACATACTCAGCACAACACAAATACAGGATGGTGAGACAGTAAATATTTTAATGAGTCCCAAAGCTCTAAATCTGCATTTTAACTTAATTCATACCTTGTAGTACTAAATAGTATTTTGTTTATAGATAGATAGATAGATAGAGACTCCTAAAATCATATTCTATCCTAAAATCAGATTAATAGAAATTACTCTCCTAAACTGACGTTTATGCCTTTTCCTCATTGGCACAAATGCCACAGATGTCATCAGATTACTGCTGGAATATAAAGCCGTTTAACTGCAGTGAAAAAAAAAATGTAACAGATGGAAGGACAACACCCTCACGGATAAATTATAGAAATTGATTTGCGTTAATTACGGACACATTAACCAACTCGCCGTAAATAATACCGCAGAGTTCACATCAAAGTTTTCTTCTCGTTATGAAGACGCATATCGCTCCTGCTCGAATACCGGTGCAGAGCGGACATTTGTAAACTCCGCGCGCTCGTGTCGCAGATTCATTAACAGATAAACTGATGAAGCGCGTTTGACAAGGACAAACAAATACGCACATGTCCCAAAAGGTAAAAAAGGAACAGAAAAAGGTCTAAAAACTTACAAAACAGTCAGTCAGAAAGCATCCCCCGCTCGGCCACTTTCCTGTCGTGTTATATTTCGGTCTCGTCGAGGTGTCCGCTGGTCACCGGCAGCATCAGCGTTAAAAAGCGCCACCGAGTTTCCTGTTATTGCTGTCGCTCCTGTCTCGCGCTGTCCATCTCTCATCCTCGCGCACTCTATCGCGTGGTGATCAGCCAGTAGGCGTCGAGGCGTGAGGGAGGGATGGCCGCTGCCCCGGTGCGCGCGCACTCACCCTCACTCACTCACATACACATACACACACACACACACACACACGGTTTACTGTTCCTCTCTCTCTCTCTTTGACTCTCTCACACACTCTCCACGTGGGGCAGCTACTTGGTTATGAGCCTGCACCAATCAAAAACGACCTGATTTACTAAAATAATCTGATGTACATATATGGTAAGTATACCATGGTGACCTTTTTTTCTGACAAAATTACTTGTTAATATTTATAATTAATGATTTAGTAATATAGGATCTCATTCAAGCAATTTAAGAAGCTTTTGGTTTCATCTAAAGTCATAAATCCAATTGGAATTATGATTGAAAGTGATTCTAAAAGCAGAGAACAGAGAAATTTTCTTAGAACAGAACACACAATAGATCTCTCTCTCTCTTTTTTTTTTTTTGGTACATAAAGCTCACCCCAGAACATTGCTCACATAGCCTATAGGATAAAATGCCCCTGTACTACACTAATACCCAACAGTTTGGGGTCAGTAAGATTTTATTTTACTTCTTGAACAAAATACTTTTATTCTGCTAGGATGCATTACATTGATCAAAAGTGAAAGTAAAGATTTATATTGTTATATATACATTTTCTAGCTATTAATCAAAGAATCCTGAAAAATCAGCCTCCCTAAAAATTATGCAAAACAACGACTTTCAACATTGATAATAACAAGAAGTGTTTCTAGAGCAGCAAATCAGCACATTAGAATGATTTCTGAACGATCATGTGGCACTGAAGACTAGCGTAATGGCTGCTGAAAATTCAGCTTTGCATCGAATAAATTACCTTTAAAAAATATTAAAATAGGAAACAATTATTTTGATAATATTACACAATATTAATGTTTCACTGTATTTTTGATTAAACAAATGCAACCTTGTGGAGCACAGGAGACTTCTTTCAAAAACATGAATATATCTTACCAAGCCAAACTTTTGAACAGTGTATATATCACAAGAAACAAAGAAAATCTTTCACAATTTTAAACCCTTTATAGCTCATTTAAATGTCTAGTAAGACATTATTTAAAAAAATTACTAATAAAGAACATGCAAAAAGTGTTCCAAAAAATCCTTTATCCCACAGGAACATATTTGTTTCTCTAAGGATTCTATTTCTGTTTTCACTGGAATGCTTTAGGAGAGGTTCTAAATAATAATAGAACTCTAACAGGAACTGTGCACACATTCTTTTAAGTTTTTTTTTTTTAATGTCTTTTTCTCCTCATATTCTTTTTCTTGACGATTATGACTAATACCACATAAGAGCTATATTATAGTAACACTGACTGTAGCATGTTGGAAAGATTACAATTTTTGTAGAATTGAGTGTTCTGAGAGAGGAGATTTACTAGTGTGCATAAATGGCTGATACATAATATACACCAATATTTCAGAGCTAAAGGGTCTGTTTTTTTGTTTTACTAAATTAACTTTTTTTGATTATGTATTCCCCCAAATATGTGCCCTATGAGACTGTAAGGCAAGGCCGGAATGAAAAAGCAGCAACAGAGCTCTTTATAATCAGAGACTCCTCCACCCCTCAATGTGTGAAAGCTGATTATCGGTCCCTCCACTCCTCTTCATAGCACCCCTTCTCTCTCCTTCATTGTTTCCATCACTCCCTCTCTCCCCCACTTCACTGAAATACCCCTCAACCAACCAAACTGTTCACAATAACCACTGGCTCCTGTTGTTATGGAAACAAGAAATGTGACACAAAGCCTTATTAATAAAAGGTGCTTGCGTCTATAGAGCGATCTAAGTAAACAAATGTAATTGAAAGGAATTTTTAAAAACACAAATATTGGACAGACACAGTACAGATAGGACATTAACACACCCTGCATACTTTGACAAGTGGCGTTAACGCTAAACGGATTCCTGTCTGTTTCATTTCTGACTCAATTTATTTCTCTGTAAAAACGGACTAAGTGTGCAACGCAGGTGTTAAATTCCTTGCCAAATTCCTTATCCGTTAATACAGTCCATTTGCACTGTAAACATACACACACCTTTTGTAAGGTCAGGCCGAAAGGCTTTTGAACTACATTAGCAACTCACACTGAATCCTTTGAACCGAAGCCAAATGACTGACAGCAAACAATATTAAAATGCATGAGCAATTCTAACAAAGAGCTATGAAATACACCAAAGGGACGCAGCCATTTGCGAGCAGTGTTTTAAAAATGCCACACGAATGTCGATCCTTTCAAATGGTGGGAGACATATCAAAATGTCTCATTTGAATGAGTCACGATCAAACATATTGCATTATGAGTCGGTAATATGCGCAGAATGAAAATGCGGTATCCAGCGGGGAGAGAGAGAGAGAAAGCAGGAGTGGAGATAGACGTTTGAGGGGGTCGATGGACAGGCAAAGTGTTTGCCCATTGGCTGCCTCTGAGGGAAAGTGTGTATGAGAGGAAAGAGCACTCACACATTCAGCCTTGGGCAAGGTGACTGAGGGGAGACAGTGAGTGACAACTGCAGTTGAACTAGAGGATATTCAATCTGAAGGGACAGAATAATGAATCCAGTCCTCAGGAATTAGTACCACATAGACGTCAAAACCCCAGGGAAGACAAATCCACACAAGCCGGATGTCAGTGTGTATAGTATATAAAAAAAGAGGATATTATCTATAGATGGATATATCAGCCAGGCTGATTAAATGGGAGATATTTTGAGATTAGCAGACAATAACTGTGCAGGATGACCAAAAACAGTCATTTGACCTAGTGTCAGCATAAAAGAAAATTACGAAAAGCTTTATGCACATCATGCACATCTGTTTTCAGATATATCTTTAGTGACCTTAACAATAAGGTTTAGCTTGTTAGCCTTAAAATTAATGAATTTGGTTTCAGTTTTTCACATTTAATTCAGTGTGTTACTTGCCATTACTTTGTTATTGTTTGTAAAAAATTCTTATCAGTTTTTGTTAGAAAACGGTTTCAAAGCTATTTTTGTCAGTGTACTGTAACAAAGAAAACAGTATTTTTTTACAGCATATTATGTATATAGGTTCACAGATCTATTCAGGTTGTCCAGATATTTTCATTTTTTTTATTTTTATTTTTTTTTAAGAAATCTCTTTTGTGCTCACCAAGGCTGCATTTATTTGATAAAAAATAAATAAATAAATAAATAAATAAATGAATAAAATGACTTTAAAATTTAAAATTCAAAGTGACTGTTTTCTATTTTAATACATAATAAAATGTAAATTATTCCTGTGATATTTTTATTATTATTTTTACTCCAGTCTTCAGTATCACATAATCTTTCAGAAATCTTCTCATATGCTGATTTGATGCTCAAGAAACATTTCTTATTATTATCAATGTTGAAAACAGTTGTGCCGCTTTATATTTTGTGGAAGCCTTTTTTTATTCAGAAAGTTGTTCAAAAGAACAGCTTTTATTGGAAACATGAACCTTTTGTAACATCATAAATATCTTTACAGTCACTTTTGATCAATTTAATACATCCTTGCTGAATAAAAGTATTGATTGTTTTCAAAAAAAAAAAAAAAAAAAAAAAATTTTGGAGCTCACATAAAATTATTATTTTGGGCCTGTGAATTTTAGGGCTAATCATCTATATATCTGCATCAGCCACCCTTCTTTATAGATATCAGCCGAGCACTAAATTTAACCATCTCACCACTGGATGCTGGATCCAGTTGAGCCCCTGTTTCAGCAGCTTTCTGATAAAACTCCTCTTTACTGAAGCTCTGTTTTGAGTTTACGCCTCTGACCTTGAGCTTCAGGAAACTGACTGCGGTAATGCACATTATTAAAACCGTGAGTGTGTGCATGTCTTCAATGGATTGTCCTTGTCCTCTCAGCACCGCAAACATATTCTTTGATCTTTGACCGGAATGACTCTCACAATGCGGTGGAGAACCTCAGGAATACAATATAATGCACCGACTCGCGCTCTCAACCGCGCACAGATCCCACAGACGTGAGAAAACGCGCTCGCACGCACACACAATTTCACTCACTCTCCCTCTCAGTCTCTCCGCAGTACTCAGGTTGCAATTATCCTCTTTGGCTGGAGTGTTTTGATGGTATAATTGCCATGGACACTGAGGAGAGAGGGATTGGTGAGTGAGAGATAGAATGAGGGATGGAGAGGGGGAGAGAGGGACATCGAGAGCTGACACTCTCAGCATGCTAATGCCCAAACACACTCCATCTCCCCCCGTTTTCCTTTTTGTCACCCTCTTCATCACGCGCACACACACACACACACACAGGTGCGGTAACCTCTCTCCATTCCACATTCTCTCCAGGCAGCCAAAACAGCAAATACACAAGCCCGACGGGAGAGCGAGAAAGAGAGAGAAAACAACAGTAGGAGGGAAAAGAGAGGGATATTTTCCATCCACTGACAATAGAGATGATCCACGCTCATCCTCTGCTCATCCCTCAGTTCTTTCTGCTATGTAATCCTTTTTGTCCTTTATATTCGTTCCTTCCCTTTTACCCCACTCCACAAACAGAGCCAAAGTGCGAACGACTGCCTTAAACACGATGGCCCTAAGAGATGGGGATTTATCTGCGCTGATGTCTTGATCGAGTCTAGGCAAAACAGCGACATCTGGTGGTGGATTAAGAAACTGCACTCAAACTCCTTAAAATTAACATGACACGAAAATGGACCTATTCCTGGTGCTGTGCCAAATTCTGACCCCCGCCAGATTACTACCCCCTAGTATTGGTAGGTTTAGGGTTAGGATTAGGCAATCAGGTAGCAATTTCAAAACCAGTCCTACTGTGCACAATTCATAAGATTGTCTTTCAAACGCCTTTTCTTTTTGTTTGACGTCACCTAGGCCGTGCTGGCTTTTGGTTAATATTTACTGATAATCAAAGCCATTTAGACATTGTTTTAAACAAAAATTCCAAATTCAAAAAGCACTGAATGGATTGAATTCATTACGTTAAAGGATCAGTTCATCCAAAAATGAAAGCAGTGAATGGGTGCCGTCAGAATGAGAGTCCAAACAGCTGATAAAAACATCACAATAACTAGTCCATAATCCATAATAACACTTTCTTCAGTGAGAAAATCCATCGCCTGTTGTCCTCTTACATCAAAATCCATATTTATTTAAAACTGTTTTTGCTTGAAAGCAACGCTTGATCTGTGCATATTTTTCTCCTGATTCAGAAAAGACATATAATATGGATAGAAGACTTGTATTTTAGCCAGAAGCAATAGTTTGATCTTAAAAAGAGTCTTCTTACAAACATGCAGTTTTCATTGGAGTCACATGGATTACTGTAATGTTTTATCAGCAGTTTGAACTCTCATTCCGACGGCACCCATTCAATGCAGATGATCCATTGGTGAGCAAGTGATACAATGCTAAATCCAAATCTCCAAATCTGTTCGATGAAAAGAAACACATCTAAATGGCCTGAAGGTGAGTACATTTTCAACTTGTATTGAACCTGGAACATTTATTTAAGCTACTGTTGTATAAGTTGCATAAGCTTGCTTGCCAATATCCCATGCAGCAATTTAATGCCAGCTAAAGCTAATGTAATAAATGCAACTGCAATAATAGCCAATAACAACAGCCTCCCCAAAATGGAGCACACTGTTTCAGGAGTGGAGTAACCCCATTTACAATCAACTGCAAACTCTGGTATGGAACGCCCACCATCCAATTAATTCCCACTGGAGGGAATCAAGTCCCTTCCTACATTCTGAATACACACTGAACATCCCGTTCCACCCTGAATGTCACATTACGGAAGTAAAATTGGTCACAAATGCCATTTCATGTTGATAATAACAATTTATATATTAAATTACTTATAATTTACAAAACAGGCAGATTTCATTGAAAAGGCAATGTCTTCATTTAAACAACAGTCATTTACACAACAGATCAACCGTTGGATTAAAAACAAAACCAAAAAATTTCCAGTTCCTTAGGCTCAGAAAAAGTACCAGATTATTAAGTTAAAATAGTGTCAAATCAAGCAAAACTCTGTTGTGGTGGTCTTACAGTGCAGGGAGTATAATGCTGTTGGACATATCCTACAAGTGTAACTATTTGAGTAAGCGGACAGGTAAGTGTGGGAGTCAAGTGTGTGTGTATGTGTGTATGTTGACTGTGTGGGTGGCCGGTGAGTTGCACTTAAGTGAAACTGTGGTGGAATTGTTTCAATATGTGTGTGTGTGTGTTAGTCAAAACTCAGTTGATGAGAGTACATATGTGGGAGTGTGCTTGGGTGTCCCAGGTTTGATGAAGCTTGAGTTAGTATGTATGTGTGTGTGTGTTTAAACTGTTTCTCTATGTATCGTGGTCCTGAGTGGGAGTCTGTATGGAGAGAAGTCTCTCCGCATGCTCTAGGATTTCAGCAATCTTCCTCTTCACTGCTTCTCTCCTCTTCAAATCTACATCTCCTAGCGAGAGAGAATGAGTAATAGAAAGAGAAGAGAAAAAGAGTAGAACAAAGGGATGTTGTGAGGTTTAGTTTCCTCCAACCATTTAAATATTTTGCATTGCATCCAAATAGAGCTCATTTCCTGCTTTGAGGGGAAAAAAAACATTGCATGTTAATGTCCTTGTGTTGAGAGGTACTCTGCTCTTTCCTCTCAAATAATTTAATCATGCCAGGGTCATCCTGACCACAGCAAATTGGCATTTGGCTGATTTAGGATCCGTAATCTGCATATGGGGCCAGTATTTCATTTTTAGTTTTATTTTGATGGAAAACAAAAAGAAGAAAAAACCTACAATTTTCATTGAAACAGCAATGTTTTGGTCATGCAATTTATTAAAACATTGCGGTGTTATTAAATATTTGAGTTCTAACAAGCAACGACAGTGTACAGGATTCATAATTCTCTCTTAATACTATTTTCCAACACATCTGCCTGCAACCAGTCAGGTGAGTGAGAGGTGTTAATTTTTTTCATAATACGTAAAATGTCATCCAGTTGTAAATTAATATACACTACCATTCAAAAGTTTAGGCTGAGTATGATTTTTTTGAACAGTTTTTATAATCAAATAAATACTCTTCTTTTGGACTATCTCTTCATTAATTAATGCTGAAAAAATGTAGCACGGTAATCACAGGAATAAATTACTTTTTAAAATATATTTCAACAGATAACAGTCATTTTAAACTGTTATAATATCTTACAATATTACAGCTTTTTTACTGTATTTTTGATCAAATAAATGCAGCCTTGATAAGCATAATGAGTACAGAAGTCTTCTTTCTTACCGACCACAAAATTTTGAAGGGTAGTGTACCTATTTTGCATTTTAAACCTAATTTTGTGCACATTGTAACCTTCCTTCATTATTAACACTGGAAATCAAAAGTGAAGTCAAGCACATGCATTGTGGGATACTATATTCCCTACAGTGTGCTTTGCTGGATGCACATTGGTAAATGTAGTATTTAGTATCAGGGTATTCCATGCATACAGAAAGTTATCACAATGTGCACAGTATATACATGATATACTGAGGTTGTTAGTTCAAGAACAGGCTCCTTCTCTTACCTTGCACTCCTTTCATAAATATATCAACAGCCATCCTATATCGTTGTACTGCTGCACTGTATTCGCCATTTCTCTCTTTTTCCTGGGCGGCCTTCAGCTCTTCATTGGCCTCGTACACGTAGTTCACATCTCCAGCAGACTCAGTCCCATCTGGAATGGTTAGAGGAACGGACAGGAGTTCAGCGTGGCTGGGTGATCCATACGGTTGATCTGGATGATTGGGTAAGGTGATGAGAGAAGTTCGCATTAAAAAACCCAGAAAGCCAATTATATGTAGAAATGATGAGTTAAACTGTGCAGACTCCATTACCTTCTTTGGCACACGGGTCAAAAATAGCGAGGTCTGTATCTGAAAGTGGAGGCGGGGCCTTGTATGAATGTTCGTCCAATCCCGAGTCAAACAGTGAATCAAACTCCTCTGATTGGTCGACTGGAGAACCCGGAAATTCAAGCGAGGCATCTGGAAGATGAAAAGCGGGAACAGAACAATTAGCTATGATGTAAATCAAATAAGACAAAATAGGATTGATAACTGTAACAAACTAACGTGTTGTAGTGTCGGTAGCAGCAGCAGCAAGGCATTGGTCTGTGCCGTTATTCTGATGTGTTGTGATGTCAGTCTCTCTCTCGTTTTCTGTCAGTCCTTGTATTTCCGTTTCGGTGTGTGTTTCTTGTGTGGGGCTGCCTTCCGTGTCACTGAGAGCCTCAACTGCCAACTCAGGTTGGGTTAGATCTGTCAGTCTTTGGTTGGACTCCAGCTCCTGAACCTGGATAGGAGCCTCTCTCCCCGTCTCCTCTTCAGCCAGCAGCTCAGTGTTTCTCTCAGGTAGGGGAATAAGAGGAGGCGGAAGAGACGTAGAAATGGCAGCTGTCTCCGTTGGTCTTCTCACTTCTGCTCCCTAAGACAAGAGAAATAAGACCAAAAAGATGAGCAGAAAATAAACATTCTGTCATTTATTCACCCTCATTTTGTTCCAAACCTGTATGACAATGGACAATGAGAAGTCAACAAGAAGACACAAAATCAGAAGAATATAGGATACAGGTCAAATATGGACAACTTATGGTACTTTTAGAGTGCTTTCTCAGTCTTGCAATTGACAATGCCCATTATGCACTCTGAAAAGGGCAACACACACACACAACACATATATATATATATATATATATATATATGATACAATATTTTATATATACAGTTAAATGTTGTTTAAGATGTCTTAAGTTTTATTTTCACCAAGATTGCATTTATTTGATCAAAAAATCTGAAAAAAAAACCCTGTAAAATTGTGAAATAGTATTACAATTAAAAAAAAAATTTGAGTATATGTTTAAATGTAACTAATTCCTGTGATGCAAAGCTGAATTTTCAGCAGTCATTACTCCAGTCTTCACTGTCACACGATCCTTCAGAAATCATTCTAATATGCTGACTTGATCAAAAATAACGTTTACATTACAGAAAATTCTATTTCAAATAAATACTGGTTAGTTTAATCACAGTTTCAAAGGTTTCATATATACATACACACATATATATATATATATATATATATTACATTTTAAACACTTATTTTTATTATCAATGTTGAAACCAGTTGCTGCTTAATATTTTTGTAAAAACTTTCAGTATTCTTATGATGAATAGATTACACTAACCTATACTGATGTGAAATAGTTATCTGTAACAATGCAAAAGTCTTTACTGTCACTTTAGACAAATTGCAGTATTTTTGCTGAATAACAGTTTTTTTTAATCATACTGAACCCAAACTTTTAAATGGTAGTGTACAGATTTTATAGGGAAAAAATCAAATAGAATACATGATATAAATATATTTTCCAGAAGATCGGCATATGTCTTACCCTGAAGAATTCTTTGAGTTGAGGGCTGTTGTACAGAGCAGGAATATTTGTAGTGAAGAGCAGCATGGCCTCAGCTGCTTTCCTCCTCTCTTCAATCACAGCCTCATCAAAACGCCCTGTGAGAGAGAAAGAAAAAGGAAGGCAAGACAGAGAATAGAGAGTGCAGTGGAAGATATTAGAGAAATATAAACAAACAGGCATATGGCATCAAGTCTTAAAAAATTTAATAAAACAAACAAACAGGTGAACAGGGTAATTTCTCTTTTGTTTACACATCATGTCTAGCAATTCTGTTGACCTTACCAAAAACCTGTGCTCGTGGAAAAGAGGGAAACTCTTCTTGTCGTCTGAACAGGTTCCTATGTGTGTACGCCAGCTCTCCATGTAATTTCTTCAGCTCTGAGTACCTCTTCCACACCACAACCTGCCAATCAAAGCAACAATGAGCCCAATGCAACTCTGATCCAACATGCACATGTACAAATACAAAAGGATGCTCATACCTCTTTAACATTCTCCGGCTGTGTCTTTGATACAAACTACAGAGAAAGATACAGATAAATGAAACCTCACAACACCAAAGGGAGAGGATTTGAAAGGGCTGATTGTAAGCATTAATGAGGAAGGGGGAGACTGGCGCATGAGACACTGAAGTCACGTGACCTCGTCCCAGATTCTTTAAATCACGAGTTTCACTGCAAACCAGACAAACAATGCCTTGTACTAGTAGTTATTAACCCACTCTGTGAGGATCAGTTAATCTGATTTACGCCTTTTGTATTTATGAAGCACATTTTATCAAAGTGTACAAAGCAGTTTATGCGTAAATCATAAATAGCTTAGTGCTAGTTATTTAATGAAATATTAATAAATTAGATACCTGGACTTGACACAACAGTCCATTCAAAACACTCAGATATCTGTGGTCCAGATTCAATCAACAGTATTATTCCTCTCTGTGATAAGGAGATGAAACGTAAATATGAAAATACAATAACGTTGTATTATTGTGCTACTAACCCTCGCTTTGACTTTATATTCCGTGTGTCCTTTCTCGTGTGTGCGTGGATCTGTCACAGTGAAGAAGCGGTAATATTCCTCTGTTTTGGTCTTTCGAGACATCACTGTCACCTAAATATCTTTAAATTTATAATAATATAAATATGGGGAAAGAATCAAGCTCCGTGACTGGTACTGTGTTGGACTGTTGACAGTTTGGAGCAGTTACTTCCTGCTTTGAGAGGAGCGCGTGCGCAGACCGATAACAGCGCTACTTTCCAGTCCCTTCAAAATAAAAGTCATGCTAGGTCACAAAAAGATTTGTTTCTTCACTGAATGTGCTGCTAAATGAGAGAGTTTGACCCAGTTGAGGATCAACAGCATGCAAAGAAGAGAAGTGAGAAACGCCTATATTTGTATGGGTGTGTACATTGAATTTTTAGATAGGCCTACACATGTGAAATCAAGTCTTACAACATCTTTCTGATTTGAGGGGGAAAAAAGAAATCTGAAAACGAAATCTATAAAAGTGCAATATATTAATATATCAAGTTAAATCAAACCATTGTGAGTCTGCCAAATTAGTGACATTCTTCTATATGAAATGCTAATCCACACGCAGTGTATCTTCATTTTTTCCCACATTAAATAAGATTTGTAATAATTTAAAATAATTTACAAATTTATACATACATTTTTATTTAATATTTATATATTTATTTACATAAAAAAGGCTTGTCTGCACCTTTGATATAGGCTATAGAATATACACACGTGGTCAGAATTGTTGGTACCCTTGGTAAACATGATCAAAGAAGGCTGTGAAAATAAATGTACATTGTTAATCCTTTTGATCTTTTATTTTAAAAAATCACAAAAATCTAAGCTTTCATTGAAGAATAAGAATTTAAAATGGGGGAAATATCATTATGAAATAAGTGTTTTTTCTCAAATACACGTTGGACACAATTATTGGTACCCCTAGAAATTCTTATGAGTAAAATATCTCTGAAGTATATTCCCATTCATATTCACAATTTTGAGCACACCAGCATGATTATGAACATGAAATTATCCAGCCATGGCTTCCTGTTTCACAGATATATAAATAGGAGGGAAAACAAAGCCCAAATTCCCTTAATCATCCATCACAATGACAAAAACCAAAGAATATATTTCTGATGTGCAGCAAAAGATAATTAAGCTTCACAAATTAGAAAGTGGCTTTAAGAAAAGAGCTAGAGCAATGAAAATTCCTATTTCCACCATCAGGGCAATAATTAAGAATTTCCAATCAACATAAAATGTTACGAATTTGCCTGGAAGAGGACGTGTGTCTATATCGTCCTAATGCACGGTGAGAAGGAGAGTTTGAGTGGCTAAAGACTCTCCAAGGTCCACAGCTGGAGAACTGCAGAAAATAGTTGAGTCTCGGGGTCAGAAAGCCTTAAAAAAAATTGTTCAACAGCACCTACATCACCACATGTTGTTTGGGAGGGTTTCAAGAAAAATTCTCCTAGTTCATCCAAAAACAATCTCCAGCATATTCAGTTATCAGACACGACTGGAACTTCAAA
>JAFVLL020010019.1:0-25271 GCA_021397915.2 Tor tambroides | reverse complement strand
GACAACTCATTAAAAAATGTTTGCAACTTAAGATGTTTAATTAAATCAATAAATTGGAATTTTTAACTTGCACCAATGCATTAAATTAAGTAGTGTCAACAGATTCACTGAATTATTTTTTAGAGTGTAGTAAATATGTCTATAATTACATCCATATTAATGAATACAATCTGACAAAGCTGTAAAACACTATTTTTAAATTGTACAAAAATACAAAAAATACTATTTCAGTCTTTCTGCTTCAAAATTTCACGTTTAATTAATTTATTCAATTCATTTATATTTAATTCAATTCATTAATTGACTTGCTGTTTCTTGCTGTAATTACTTATGAAATTTACTAGCAATTTCTGAGTGAAAATTGATTCACCACCAATTTTTTTTTCAGTGTATTTGTGATGCATTTTCAGATTTTTATCTCTTTTTTTATTTTTATTGAAAGCATAGATAACATAAACTAGTGAGAAAATGGTCCACTTTTAGAAATTGCTAGTATATTTCACAATTAATTACAAAGAAATGGCAATTTTGAAGTAGAAAGACTGAAATAGTATTTTCCTGAGCACTCAAAGCAGCTCTATATTTAAGTTTGGATATATAAATATATACATTAGTACACTCACATAAAGCGATACATACTATATAGCAAAAAAACGGCTTGATTTTTTAATTTGGTTGCAAAAAATTATTATATTAACATCCATCTTTTTTTATAAAGTTGTATATATATATATATATCTAAATTTATGACATGTAAACCGATATATATTTTACCGCAAATCTCTTAATTGCTTGTATTGTTTAAAAATGTAAACTATATTATCGTCCAGCTCTTTATATCAGTTTGGATAAATGAGTATGTCCAGCTTCATTCGTAGACATACAGTACACTCAACGTAAAGCGATGTATATTAGCAAATCTCTTGATTGTTTATTTTGTTGCAAAATGTAAATTATAGTATCACCAAACTCTAGATCTCTAATCTAATGCAACTATAAGGCATACAGATAATAAACATCATGATTTTCTGTGCACTATACCAATTCATGTGACTTTGATTTTTGACTTCATACGCTCCGATCAGATGAAATCACACACACGACGGCTGAAAAACACACGAGTGCACCTGAGAAAACCTCAGATGATGATGAATCCTGCAGAGGACCGAATCGCTGTAATGCGGCGTCTTTGGCAGGACGGATCTTTTCCTGGCAACAGAACAAAACGAGAACCATTCACTACGGGCCACCAGCAAGACCAATCCGTCATTCATGACACCCGCCGGCGCCCCGAGATCTGCAACTTTCCAGAAAGCGACAAAATTCCCACCAAACGTCTGACATGCGGGCGTGAAGCGCTGTTCGCCGCGATAAACGCTTCCATGTGCCTCCAGAGATTCAGATCGCATGATCACAAACCCAGCGAATGTAGAAACATGGATGCATTTTACACTTTTACAGGTCATTACATCATATCACATATTGTTGTATTTATGTCAAGCACAAAAGTTTGGTCAACATATGCTGGAAATAAACTATCAGTGAAAAAAAACAACTGTGAGATTTTAAAGGGCTAGCTCACCCAGAAATGCCATTAAAAATGCACTTATCCTCATTATGCTGTATGACTTTCTTTCTTTTGTGTCAATGTTTTGAAGAACACAGAGGTATAAATAACATTGACTTTCATTGTATGGACAAACACCGATATTTTTTAAAAATAATTTCTTCCACAGATGTTTTGACTACATAAATAATGACAGAAAGATCATTTTTGTGTGAAATATCCCTTTAAGAGCTTGATTAGAGGGTTTTTTTTTTTTTTTTTACTGAACAATGGCAATATTATGACACAATCTGACCACAAACAACCATAACGTTGTACAGCCATTGTTTGTGAGACTTAACTGCTAGTTTTGAGAACATATTTTACACAAAAATTCAATTAAATCAGTCTCTTTATGATGATATGAGCTAATTACACCACAGTCAAAAGTTAAAACTAAATATATAACAAACTAAATTCACAGAAATATACAGTGCATTAAATACATAATATTTATTTAAAATATAATATAATATTAAAATAATTATAAAAACAATATATAATAATAATAATAATAAATAATATGGTGACTGGAGTACATTGTTCAAAAGTTTGAGGTTGGTAAGATTTTTGAATGTTTTTGAATGAAGTTTCTTCTGCTCACCAAGGCTGCATTTATTTGATTAAAAATACAGTAAAAATGTGAAATATTATTACAATTTAAAACAGCTGTTTTCTATGTGAATATCTGTTAAACTGTAATTTATTTCTGTGATGCGCAGCTGTATTTTCAGCATCATTACTGCAGTCTTCAGTGTCACATGATCTTCAGAAATCATTCTAATATGCTGATTTGCTGCTCAACAAACATTTCTGATTATTATCAATGTTGAAAACAGTTGTGCTGCACAATATTTTTGTGGAAACAGTGATACATTTTATTTTTCAGGATTCACAGATGAATAGAAAGTTCAGAACAGCATTTAAAATTATAAATGTCTCAAATTTCACTTTTGATCAATTCGCACAATGTCCAACCGCTCTGTTTCTGTTACTTTAAGCTATTTCCTGTAACTTTGAAAACCATTTCCTGTGCTCATCTATCTCCACCCACTGAAGAAAACCCAAGGAGTTTCAGAAAACACTGATGTAAAGAACAAACAGCAGATAAAAACACATTTATAATGGCTCATGTTCCTCTCAGAGATCTGTTTCTATCCTGCAGTGAATGTGGACGGGTCTTTAACGACCGACCGGTGCACAGTAATGAAAATCACCAACAGAAGCTCTCAGATATTACGATCTGATACCATAAACTGTGTGCTGTTTATATCTACAGCACACAGCACAGGTTATTCTGGGTTAAACTACTGAGCGCTGGGAATCCAGTCCTGCTGCTGTGTGTTAAAGCACAGCTGATACTCTAGGATGAGCTGAGAATCAAAGCCTCTCAGACACAAACATGAACACAAACACAGAAACCAGAGCGCCGACGGCACTCACACACTCACTCAATTATTCTGCATCTCGACTTCAGACGGACCAAACACACCAGAGCCTGACCCGCACTGTAAACATGCTACACACACAATCAATAATTCAATCAATGATACAGCACATGTCAAAATAATCAACACTACACACATACTTAGCCATAGTTTGGGGACATCAGAGGACGTTCTCATTGCAATAAAAAATAAATAAATATATATATATATATATATATATACACATACGACTACTACTACTAATATATACACACACACACACCCATATTATATAAAAACAATTATATGAAAACTTAGAAGTCTGGAATAGTGTTTCAAATTCAGAATTGAAGAATCTCTCTTTCAATTCATCAGGTTGGATTTGCATCAAATTACAAACGTAATTTGAACTGGAATGACAAGTAGAGGAATTCACTTAATTATAATTTTAAAAATTCAACACAGGTGACTCATTCGGGAAAATTAAGTGTTCTTCCAACCTCATCCACAAAAGTTAAATACTGTATATATCCATCTAACCACCCAATCATCCATCCATCCATCCATCCATCTACCCAATCAACCATCATCCAACCATCCATCCATTCATCCATCCATCCATCTATCCAACAAACCATCATCCATCCATCCATCCATCCATCCATCCATCCATCCATCCATCCATCCATCCAATCAACTATCATCCATCCATCCAATCAACCATCATCCATCCATCCATCTATCCAATCAACCATCATCCATCCATCCAATCATCCATCCAACAAACCATGACCCATCCATCCACCAAACCATCATCCATCCATTCTACCACCCATTCATCCATCCATCCATCCATCCATCCATCAAACCATCATCCATCTATCCAACAAACCATCATCAATCAATCAATCCATCATCCATCCAACCAACCATCCCACAAACCATCATCCATCCAACCATCCATCCATTCAACCACCTATTCATCCATCATATCCATCCATCGATCCAAACCATCATCCAACATCAAACCATTAAAATCATTATCCATCCAATCGTCCAGTCATCCAGCATCATCATCCATCCATCAAACCATCAAATCATCATCCATCCAATAATCCATCCATCTCCGCATCCATCCATCCATCCATTCATCCATCAATCCCCACAATCATCCAATCATTTTAACTATTTATGGCCCACAAACAGCATTTACTTAAAACATTTTGATTGTTTGTTTTTCCCCAACACTTTCAAATTCAAATAACAGTTATTCAGAAATGTTAAAGCCTTTCTCGTGCCTGAGCTTGTGACTCGTGATCATACAATTTCACACACAGACATTTCGCATAACACATAAACAAATAAATAAAGCACACCAACAATCCTTGAATATAAGTTGATATGATTTTATACAAAACCAGCTCACTGAGATCTGAAGACTTCTGCTGAAACACTCATCTGTCCACAATAACACTTACTTCCAGTAAGTGGCCCTTAATAACTGTGGCTTGACTGGAGCTGTCAGAGCAGCTGTGACTGACCGGAGATCAGCAGGCGGTCAAACACACTCACATTCACCGCTCAACACCCACTAAACTCTGACCCGACGGAGAACACGTCTAAGTGCTCCGTTTGCTCAATCCACGGCTTTCAAAGAGCTTTTCCACTGGAATGACAGTAGACTAATTACACGCTGAAACTCACTGACGCTCACACTAACAATCCTGATCCAAACGGCTTCCCAGAACAACCTGCTAAATCCACTGGAAACCAAAACAAATCACCACTAAACAACTGTGCTCAGAATCCCACTGCGCCTAGTCAAATAATAACAATACTAAAATTGGATAAAATATATTATATATTTATTATGCAATTATTATTATATTGTCATTTTTATTCCTAATTAAGTTTTGTTATTGTTACAGTAATTGATGTTATTATTATAGTTATTATTACATAATTATATTATAGAATTACAATCCCATTGCGCCTAGTCAAATAACAATAATACTAAAATTGGATAAAATATATTATATATTTATTATGCAATTATTATTATATTGTCATTTTTATTGCTAATTATTAAGTTTATAATTGTTGTTATTATTATAATTATTATTACATAACTATATTATAGAATTACATAAAATATACAATAAATAATAATAACAGTTATTATTATTATTATTATTATTGTAATATTTATGTGATAATAATTAAACTACATTCCAAAAAATAAATAAATAAATAAATTCCTAGTTTAAGTGTTAAAGAACTGATTGAATCACTAAACAATGGTGGTGTGATTGACAAACGAAACTAATTAAATTAATTTTCATAAATGTAAAAGTCACCACTGTTTTATTTATTTATGCTACAAACAGCGGCACCTCAGGAAACCTTTGAGAAAAGAAAATAAAGAAAAATACTTGATATCCAGTAGTCAACATTTGAAGTGGATCAAAAAAAGTTAATCAAAGCTGTCCTAAGACAAGAACGGGTATTGTTTTGGTTTTAGGACAACTTTGATGAAATCCACTTCAAATGTTGACTACTGTAAATATTTGGTTCAAGTTTGTAAAATGAGAGAGAATCTGCTGATTCGTCATAGATTTTCAAGCCAAAAAACAAAAAACACTGAACAAACATGTTCATTTTGCTCCTTAGCAGCAGGAAACTGAATCTCACATCACACTAAATGACTCTGTTTACTCATGAAAACACTCCATCATCATGGTTAGTGGCTCACTGTTGTGTTATCATCTTCAGATATGATGATCTGACTCTAAACACAAATGCACATCCATAAGAACATGAATCCCACACATGATGGATGACCCAGACGGGGACGCTTTAATGCTCTCTGCAGGTTCCTCTGCTGCTCAACATAAAGGACTTAAAGGATTAGAGAAAATAATCTCAATGATCCCATTACAATATCTACAGCGCTGACATATGGCCTGAGCACTGGAAACACAAACACTGTTATTTTACTCTCACTATTATAGCTTTTAGTCACATTTTAAATTAGATTTTATTTTTATACTTCCTGCTTTCTCTCTAATTTTTGTTATATTTATTTAGTTATTATTTTCATTTTGAGTTATTTTAGTATCACTGATATACTAGTTTTTGTTAATATTTTAAATTAGATTTTATTTTTATATTTCCTGTTTTCATTTTAATTTTAGTAATTAGTTTAATAATTTGGTCATGTGTTTTTGTCAATTTAGTATTTATTTTATTTTAGTGTTTAGCTATTTTAGTATTACTGATATACTATTATAGTCTTTGCAAATATTTTGAATTAGTTAGTTTTGATTTTAATTTTAGTAAAAGCTTTCTTAATATTTTTTGTTTTATTTAGTTATTTTAGTATTTGTAAGTATTTAATCATTTTAGTATCACTTATATACTATTATAGTTTTTGTTAATATTTTGAATTTGATTTTTATTTTTATATTTTCTGTTTTCATTTTAATTTTAGCCAAAGTGTCAGTAATTTAGTTGTGTTTTTATCATTTTTATGTAGTTATTTTAGTACTCGCCTATTTTAGTTTTTAGTTATTTTAGCTTTTTTTTAATTAATTTTAGCTTTTAGTTTTTTTTTTTTAGTTCATCAGCTTGAAATGATAAATATTGCTTTGGCAACTAGTGGAAAGACTTTTCTAATATTTTATTATTCTATTATTTCAAGTAACAAAAATCATATTTTATAGTTTTATATATTGTGATCAGCTGAGCTGATGCAATTACCAAAAATTAGCGTTTCTATCCGTTTTAAGATTTTCAATGCATGGAAAGCAAAGAAATTTAAAAAAAAAAATGCATCAAACATTTCTGTGCATTTCACCACCAGAATCCACCCACATATTCCCACAATCAACAATTCATTTGGACTACATGCAATCTACTGTATATATCAAGTTACTGGATTACAGACGGTCATGATGCAAAGACTTTAAAAAAGTCCAAGAACAGACATCGTCTGAAATATCCATGTTTCTGGATCTACAATAAACACACTACTGATCTGATTAAAATGCGCATTTTGAAGAATTGAGCTCCATTCAATATTTCCCTGCAAAGGCCAGCGTGTCTGTTTTCCACACCTGTGGGCTTTTACATCAATCTTGAGTTATTTTATCCAAACATTTCAGCAGACAGATGTAAAAATGAGCGCATGGATTGAAATAATGATGCTTTTGAGGGTCTGTAAAATGATTGAGGTGGGCTTATAAAAACACGGTCACATGACCTCAGACAGACACAGAAACCACTGCACACTAGTTAGTGGTCTGAAATACGACATGCTAAAGAAAGCCACGTCTCTGTGTATTTATATCACTGTTACAGCAGCTGCTTCACTCAAAAACATCTCCACCTCAGTCATTATGAAGATCATGAACTACAGGACTATTATTAGCTTCATAATCATCCTGCTATGATGATTTTCTTGAAGAATGACAGTGCTTGAAGAATAAAGTTCTGCTTAATTCCTCTCATTTAAGTACAATGCAAATACAAATACATACAAGTACAAACTAACTTAAATTAAAAATAAATAATCAAGCGTAAAGCAAGACTGATGTATTGAAGACAACAAGCGTCTTTACGCAGCCTATTGTGAAGGACTGCCTCATGAATATTAATTAGGTCACTTTAATGGACAGTCCAGTAAAGTTCTCTAGCAATGTCAGCATGACCTAATTAATATTCATGAATCTCACAGTTCAATACGATGACATCAAGAGCAGTCAGTCAGTGACCCGCCCACTTGATCCGCCTCAAATAAAACACTCCATCTGTGACTATAATGCACAGCCGTTCACTGACTAAACACCAGTCAAGCTGGAACAGACAGAGAGCGATGACGATATAAATAAACATAAATATAAATGAGCTCAGAGAGGATTTACATGAGGAGGAGTCAGACAGATTGAGTTCAGATACACACATACACACACACACACACAAACAAACACACACACAGACAAACACACACAAAAAACACACACACACACACACACACACACACTTGTTCTGCTATCCTTGTGGGGACTCTCATAGGCATAATGTTGTTCTGCTGTACAGAGCGTATTTTCTATCGTCCTACACCAACCCTACACCTAAACCTACCCCTTACAGGAAACTTTCTGCATTTTTACATTTTCAAAGCACCATTATAGTTATAAAGCTTATTTACCCATTCAGACCCTCAATTTAGGACCCACCGTGACACAAGTCCCCATGAGTCTGTGTGTATTCAGGTCTAAGTCCCCACCAAGGATAGAAGAAAACAAGTACACACACACACAGACACACACACACACACACACAGACACACACTCACACACACACACACACACACGTGCGCGCACACACACACACACACACACACTCACAGACACAGACACACACACACACACACACACACACACAGACACACAGACACACACACACACAGACACACACACACACACACACACAGACACACACACACAGACACACACACACACACACACACACACACACACACACACACACACACACACAGATGAAGCGCTGATGCTTCAATCTAAACTAAAAACAAAACCTAAAACAAAGCTAAACCTGAAACAAAAATGTAAATCAAAACCTGAAACCCAAATCAAATCAATAAAAAAATAGAATAAAATAAAGTACAAGAATAACATACACACACACATGAAACACTTATGCAAATAAACAAACTAAAAACTAAACTAAACTAAAAAACAAAAACAACAACAAAACCTAAAACAAAACTAAACCTAAAACCTGTAATCTAAAACCTACAAAATATAAATAAAAAATAAATAAACAAATAAATAAAATTATAAGAATAAAAGAAAAAAAAAGAAAAAGTACAAGAATAACATACACACGGATGAAGAACTGATGCTAAGTAAACTAAAAATTAAATTAAAAAAAAAACTAAACCTAAAAGAAAACCCAAACAAAATTGAACTAAAAAAACAGACAAAACAAAACAAACCAAAACAAAATACATGAATTACACAAACACGCGTATGATGCTAAGTATACTAAAACTAAAAACTAAATTAAACTTAGAAATAAAACGAAACAAAAACTAAACCAAAAAATAAAATATAATAAAATACAAAATTCTCACACACACACACACACACACACACACACACACACACACACACACACACACACACTCACTTCTTTACCTAAACTAAACTAAAACTAAAAACACATCTACTCTTAAAACAAAACAAAACCTGAACTGAAACCTAAAACCCAAAACACCAAACCAATCAACTAATCAATCAATCAAAATAACGATGAAAAACTACATAGAATCAAGTTTGAATTTATGAGAGAAATCATGAAAACGGCCAAGGCCTCACTGGAAATGAAGGCCAGCATTGACGGGTCATTACACAGACATGGCGTCTCTTCAGAAGGACAACGGAATATTCTCTGCTAGGAAAAATATGACATGAGGGCAAAATACATTTGATGTTTGTCTTTTTCCAGTGACCATAAAGTCCATTTCACTCCAGACTGCGTTTGGCTCGAATACGTTTATTTAATATCACTTACAGTCTCTCCGAAACATCCGCCTTCATTAATACTGTAGGAAATGCCTGAAAACTCGGGGTTGTTGTCCAATGAAAGCTTGCATTTTTATGGGCAATAAAATCTTGTTTCAGCCAAAATATAAATATTGTAGCCAACATGCAGAACGACGTGCGTCACGACTGTAAAAGCCCTGAAACGTCTTGAACAGGAACACTGTTGTTTCTACCTGCAGGAGTCTGCCCTGAACTCTTACATCAATCTATACGGCCACGAAGAGAACCATTCAGAGAAATTAATTTGAAAACAACAATCTGAAGGCCTTTTCCCTGGAGACGTGCCATTTATAATCCTCAAAACACACATAATGAAGACTATTTTAACATGATGTGTTAATATAATTCACTCAAACTCACAGTCATTCATTATTCATGCTGTGATGTTCTGGGGGGTTGCTATGCAGTTGCTAGGGTATTGTGGGTGGTTGGCATAGTGTTTCTAGCGAGTTGTTACAGTCTTCAGGGTGGTGGTTGCTAGGGTGTTCCAGTGGTGTTGTGGTTGGTTTCCAGGGTGTTGCACCATCTTTTGGGTGGTGGTTGCTAGGGCGTTGCTATGGTGTTGTCTGTGATTGTCAGCTGTTGCTATAAGGCTGATAGGGTGGTGTGGGTGGTTTCCAGGGTGTTGCTGTGCAGTTGTTGTGGTGTTGTGGGTGATTACTAGGGCGTTACTAAGCAGTTGCTATGGTCTTCTGGGTGGTGATTGCTAGGGTGTTGCTATGGCGTTGAGGGTAGTTTCCAGTGTATTGCTGTGCAGTTGTTCTGGGTGTTGCCAGGGCATGTTGCTGTTATGTTCTGGCTGGTTGCCAAAGTGCTGCTATGTGGTTGCTAGGGTGTTGTGGTGCTGTAAGGTGCTGTAAGGACACAGTGATTTATCAGGCCTGTTTCCAGGTTTGTGTGCAGCATCAGACTCTAGATCCGTGCCTCTCTCTGACTGAAAATCCAGACAGGGATCTGTTCTAAATTGTGTCTAATTTGGAGGAAAAGATGCTTTTATTGCACAATTGAAAATAAGCGCTTATTTTGAACAGACGCGTCCCAAAGCGCACTGAAATCCACCCTCTGACTTATCATCAAAAGCGTATAAAGTATCTTTCCCCGGAAAGTCATTTCCCACCAAAAATGGATTTATAAGTCGATTTTCTAAGATGCTAATAAACTAATTCCAGCCCGACGCAAGGCAGAGCTTTTCAATTCCGGCTCGCTTTGCTCAGATTTGTTCTACATGATGACTGGAACACAGAAGGGAAATCTCTCAAACTCTCAGCGTTTCAGGACAAAAACACCTTTCTCATATTTTACAAAAGTAAACGACTGCAAAGTGAAAATACAGTCAACATCATTTCAGTTATTAACACTGAGCAGAATGAATCATACGCATTAGGAAAGCCACTGAATGATGTTAATTGCTGGAGTGTAAATAGCAGTAATACTAATTACGATAATGACTGTAATAATCACACCTAAGCGAGGCGTGAGCACACACACACTCACACACACTGGTGATTGCAATCACTGGTAATTACAATGAAGTCTCTTTCTAAGTGTTCTGTTTCTCACATTGTTCAAATAAATGACGTTTGAGATACTGAGATACCTGGAGATGTTCACACGCGTCCTGAAGGAGACTTTAAATGTCTGTGATCACAGCTGCAGAAAACAGCCTTCAGCTCTGTTCAGAGAACACGTCTGTTCCTACATAATGTGTCTGAAATCAACTTCTGTCAGGTTTTCTGTAAGGGAAAGTGTGTATTTGAGGTGCACTGACTGCTCACCACGTTTTTCACCATGTTTTTTACGCAAGACACAACAGGTAAACAGGGTAAACATGTAAGTAATATATCTCAACATACTTCCCCAGCTGACTGATTACATTTAATTGCACAGTTTTCTGACATTAACACTTAACTGTGATGTTTTCTTTCCACTAGTCTAAATCAACATGTAATGGAAAGCCAAATAGCCCAAAAACTCAAAACTGACCAGTGCATGAAAAAACAAAACAAAACAATGGATTTGCCAGTAGTGTCTTCACTTTTAAGAAAGTCCTACAGTATGCAAAATACATTTTTTAAAAAGTACAAATATCCTTAATAGTCTCTCAAATAATACGAGGTCATAAAACTGCAAGCATAGTAACTATAAAATGCCATTGAAAGAAGTTGCTATGAGGTTGCACGTGTGTTCTGAATGGTTGCTAGGGTGTTGATATACAGTTGCTATTAATGGCTGCAGTTGCTGGGTGTTGCGATGCAGTTGCTATGGTGTTCTGGGTGGTTACCAGGATGTTGCTATGCGCTTTCTATGGTTAACAGGGTGGTTGCCAGAGTGTTGTTATGCGGTTGCAATGGCGTTCAAGCTGGTTGCCAGGGCGTTGCTATGGTTTACTGGGTGGCTGCTATGGTGTTCTGGCTGGTTGCCAGGGTGTTGCTGTGCAATTGCTATGTGTTTGCCAGGCTATTACAGGTGGTTTCCAGAGTTTTGCAATGTAGTTGCTATGGTGTTGTGGGTGACTGCTAGTGTGCTGCTATAAGATTGATAGGGTGTTGTGGGTGGTTTCCAGTGTGTCACTATGCAGCTGCCAGAGCATTTTAACTGGTTGTCATGGTGTTACTAAGTGGTTGCTATGAAGTTCTGGGTGGTTGTAGAGTGTTGCTATGCAGTTGCTATGGCATTCTGGTTGGTTTCCAAGTCATTGCCAGAGTGCTGCTATGTGGTTGTTATGATATTATGGAGTGTTGCTATGTGGTTGCTAGAATACTGTGGGTGGTTGCCAGAGAGTGTTGTTATGCAGCTGCTATGGTGTTCTAGTTGGTTTCCAGGGCATTGCAAGAGTGGCTGCCAGAGTGTTGCTATGTAGTTGTTATGGTCTTCTGGGTAGTTGCTAGGGTGCTGCTACAAGATTGACAGGGTGTTGCTGTGTAGTTGCTAAGGTGTTGCTATGATCTTCTGGGTGGTTGCCTGGGTCTTGCAACAAGATTGACATGGTGTTGCTGTGTAGTTGCTATGGTTTTCTGGGTAGTTGCTAGGGTGTTACTATGGTCTTCTGGGTAGTTGCCTGGGTCTTGCTACAAGATTGACATGGTGTTGCTGTGTAGTTGCTATGGTTTTCTGGGTAGTTGCTAGGGTGTTACTATGGTCTTCTGGGTAGTTGACTTGGTCTTGCTACAAGACTGACAGGGTGTTGCTGTAAAGTTGCTATGGTCTTCTGGCTGGTTGCAATGGCATTGTTATATGGTTGCTATGTTTTTGTGGGTGGTTGCCTGGGTCTTGCTACAAGATTAACAAGGTGTTGCTGTGTAGTTGCTATGGTCTTTTGGCTGGTTGCTAGGGCATTGCTATATGGTTGCTATGTTTTTGTGGGTGGTTGCCAGGGTGTTGCTATGATGTTCGTACACCAATCACAAAAACAGTGTTAATAATTTCAGAATGAGAGTAGAGCCCATCAAATCTTTCCCAATCCACGCTGAGGTCACAAGGACCATCGATCGCTAATTCAAACTTGAGCATCATCATACATGAAGTACGTCTGATCTAGAAGCTGTTCCTCAGACTTTATCAACCAAAACCAGCTGCCAGGTGACCATCAAAACTGATCTGAGGTCAGCTGAAGGCGTCCTTGAGAACGAGACGCCTCTCCATCTGTATTCAGCTCCCAGCACCTCTGTGTGCGACTGAGGAGAGTTCAACGGATTACAGACAAACCGCAAATATTTACATGCAAGACTTCGACCGGAAAGACGGATGGAGTCGAAGGGAATTGATATATGCAACATTGTGGAGAAGGACAAGAAATGATAATCTGTGACGAGAGCATCATAATGTCCCAAAAAGCCCAAGCAAACGTCCTCAGGTCATTCATTAAATATGAGTTAAGCTCTACGCACAGCATCTGTGACACGCTATCAGAAATGAGTTCAACTCAATGCAGGTGAATGACTGGATGTGTGTTAATAACAGAGCACAGCAGTCTGGCTCATTTGGTCAGCAAAGAAACTTATTATATGCAGTAACATTTAAAAACAGACCAAAAACAAACTCAGACACAAATGAGTGTGATTTAATTCTTACAGAAACATCATGTCCATTGAAAAACTACAGTACCCATAATTCCACTTCCAGAACCAAGAGTTCACTCCATGTGAACAGTTGCTTTGGTTTTCTTGCATGCATCATTTACATTTATTAATTTAGGATTTTACAATATCATGCAGGTTTCAACATGATAATCACAGGAGAATAAACATAATTTTACACTGACAAAGTCTGTAGACAGACTTGTGTTTAGACTACAATTCAAAAGTTTGGAGTTTTTTAATGTTTTGAATTTAGTCTCTTCTGATCACCAAGGCTGCAATTATTTGATCAAAAATACAGTAAAAATTGTGAAATATTATTCCAATTTAAAATAACTGTTTTCTATGTGAAAATCTGTTCAAATGTAATTTATTTCTGTGATCAAATCTGTATTTTCAGCATCATTACTCCAGTCTTCAGTGTCACATGATCTTCAGAAATCATTCTAATATGCTGATTTGCTGCTCAAGAAACATTTCTGATTATTATCAATGTTGAAAACAGTTTTCCTGCCCAATATTTTTTTGGAAACTGTGATACATTTTGTTCTGTCAGATTTTGCAACCTCCCATTAAAACAGTAGGTAGTACAGTTTGACAACGAAAAATGTTACCTGTCAAATTATGGTTTATTAACAACTACACCTACCACAACCCTAAACCTACCCTTACAGTAATGCAAATACAAATACAAATATTGTTGTTCAGCACGAGAAAAAGGATGCAATATTGATGTGCGCATGCGCAGTAAGCCCTGCTAGGACAATCTGAGGGGTAGGATAAAATATCAGGACACATTTTATTTTTCAGGATTCACGGATAAACAGAAAGTTCAAAAGAACAGCATTTATTTAAAATAGAATTCTTTCATAACATTATAAATGTCTTTACTGGCACTTTTGATCAATTTAATGCATCCTTGATGAATGAAAGTATTAATTTCTTTAAAAAAACAAAAAGAAAAAAACAACAACAATAACAAAAAACACTTTTGATCAGTAGTGAAACTGGAGCTGTACATGGAGCTTAACTCATCTTGAATCCTGATGCTGGTGATGTTTATTATTATATGATGTCACTTCAGGAGAAGTCATGTGACCCTGTGCTGGTTTCCTGTTCCTCACACATTCAACACACACACACACACACACACACACACGCACACACACGCACACACACACTCACGCACGCACACACACTCACGCACGCACACACAGGCACGCGCACGCACGCACGCACACACACACGCACGCACGCACGCACGCACACGCACACACACACACACACACACACACACACGTTTGTTTCTGTGAATTGTGGGGACTTTCCATAGACTTGTATTACTTTTATACTGACCAAAAGATATTTTCTATCCCCTAAACCTACCCCTTACAGAAAACCTGTTTGCATTGTTACACTTTCAGATATACATCATTTACTATTTTTATGATTTTTTTTTTCCCTCATGGGGAACACAGGTTTTACTATCCTTATGGGGACATTTGGTCCCCACAATGTAGCATAAACAAGCACACACACACACACACACACTCAGAGCTTTTAAAAGTGGATGAAAATGGCAAATTACTTCACAGCAGGACAAAATGCACAATTTCATCTAAATAAATTAAAGTGTGAATCTCTGGCTGCGAGGTGTGACACCAGACACAATCAGCACGTTTGTTTCTGAATGAAGCGCTAAATATGCAAAGACAGAATTATGCTGGAATTGACAGACCTGCGTGTGTGTGTGTGTGTGTGTGTGTGTGTCGTTTCATTTCAATTTCACTGCATTCTGGGAGCGAAGGCAATTGATTTCTGGCTTGGGAGAGAAAGTGATCCGCCATGAAAGATTCGGCTTTAATTGAGCTTCTGTAGATCACTTCACAAACGAACCGATTCAACTTCAGCAAACTGATTCATCTGTTACGGCCGCAGAGTCTCACTTTAGGGAACGCTTCTGAAAAGAGAAGTTTAATTCAGTCGCTGCACAAAGAAGCCTTTACTAATTCGTTCCTATTCAGAAAGGAAACGCTGAGTTTTCTTCTGATGAGTAGCATTCTTAACCTTCAGCTATTCAACTATTAAATATTAAAATCACAGTTCAGCGGGTAAGTGTTACTGCTGTTGATTTTAAGAGTTTGAATGATGAAATTCTATCAGAGAGCTGAGATTTTAAGTTAATATTCTAATAATTTAATCAAATTCAGATTTATTTATTGTATTGTGATATATTTATTCATTAATTTAGTAATTTAATTTATTTAATAAGTAAATGAATACATGGTTCTTATTTATTTATTTGTTTGTTTATTTTTTAATGATTTAATAAATAAATGTAATAATTTAATTTATTTATTTAGTCATTTAAGAAATAAATACATTAATGAATACATGAATGATTATAATAAATGAATAGATCCATTTATTAAGTAACCATTTAATAAAATCTACTCATTTACTTATTCAGTCATTTATTAATTTATTTAATAATTAAATTTAATAAATAATTTATTTAGTGATTTATTTATTAATTAATTGTCAATAAATCATATTATTAATAATTAATCAATTATATAATTAATAATAATTATTATATGATTAATAATGATTTAGTCATTTATTTAGTTATTTATGATGCAGCTAAAATATTTAATCTTTATAATCAATTATTCATTTTTATGTAACATTTTGTTTTAATCAATCATTAACTTTTTATATAAAAAACCCCTCAGTATAGCTGTAAACCAATAAATCTTAAAAATTCCTGAAGTATGAAGTTTACAAAACCACTTAAGAGTGATTAAATGTTGAAGTTTAAAAGTCAGTGTCCCTGAACACAAACAAGAAAAAATATTTTTCAAAGTCGTAAATAAAGCAAAGATTACTGAAGTATGTTTTACAAGAAAATACCATTTCAGTCTTTCAACTTCAACATAGTTTAATTAAATGTGCCACTTTACTGTTACTTTGCAATAACTGAAATTTAATAGCAATTTCTGAGGGAAAATTGTTTCTACACCACATATTTTTCCAGTGTGAATTCAATCTATGATCACCGTCATAATAATACGGCCGCATGCTCTTCATGTCCTTGGAATCTTGTCTATTCTGTGACACAGTCGGACTGACGGCAGAAAGAGCCGCGGGTGAACAAACACCGACACGAGTCCGGGGAAACACGAACGGTGCTCGTCTCATCTGCACATCTCGAGACGAGCTCCTTATCATAATCCAGAACGTCCTTCAGCTGGAGTCTCAGAGAAACGCAGGGAGCGGCACGCGTTACAAACACAACACACACTGCCACGAAAACAAACAATACAGGCTTTACTGCGGCTCCTGACACCAGCCAGACCTGGAGTCCAGTCTCGTGAAGCTCAGTTTGCGGTTACATTATGATTATTTCAGCCAGAGTCACAGCTGAAGCGGAAGAGAGGAGCTATAATGCTATGAAAGAGCATTGCAATGCAGCAGAAAAAATGCAATATCTATCAAGTGAGGAGAACGCAAACAAATGCAAACGCGATCATGCATGCAGGATCTGAAATAATGTTCTTATTTATCTTATGGTCTATATTTGGTTTGGATTTACAACACCATTCAAAAGTTTGGGGTCGGATTTTTTTATGTTTGTGAAAGAAATCTCTGCATTTATTTAACCAAAAATACAGTAAAAATGTGAAATATTTTTAGAATTTATAACAGCTGTTTTCTATGTGAATATGTGTTAAACTGTAATTTATTTCTGTGATGCAGCGCTGTATTTTCAGCATCATTACTCCAGTCTTCAGTGTCACATGATCTTCAGAAATCATTCTAATATGCTGATTTGCTGCTCAAGAAACATTTCTGATTATTATCAATGTTGAAAACAGTTGTGCTGCACAATATTTTTGTAGAAACTGCGATACATTGTATTTTTCAAGATTCTTTGATTAATAGAAAGTTCAAATAAATTAATGACTAAATAAATAATTATAAATGTATTTACTAAATATAATTAATTATTTATTTATTTAGTCATTTATTAATTTGGTTATTTATGATGCAGCTAAACAGATAAAATACTTTTTTTGTTATTTTAATTTAACATTTAATGTTTTAATTAACTCAACTCGCATCAAAATCTCATTTTCACTCAGAAATTGTTAGTAAATTGCACAATTAATTACAAAGAAACAGCAAGTAACAATGTAAAAAAATAATTTTAAGGTTGAAAGACTGAAAATGTATTTTCTTGTTATGTACTAAAATATTCATTGCTTTATTTATGACTTTGAAAAAGAACAGCAATTATTTGAAATAGAAATCTTTTGAAAGATTATAAATGTTTCCTGTCACTTTTTATCAATTTAATGCATCTTTGATGAATAAAATAAATATTTTTTAATATAAATTCTATAATTATTTGATAAATTATGAAGTAATAAAATGATTATAATCTTACTGACCCCAAACTTTTGAATGGTAGAGCATATTTGACAATAAAACACTACTGATGAACCAAAGCATGTGCGGTGAGGAATAAATCAGCGAGAACTAGACAGGTGCGTTCATGAAGAAAACGCGAGTGTTTCCCTGTTGTGATGCTCTGGGTGGTTTCTTACTGGGGTCTCAACCTTAAATCTGAGCAAAAGCACTGGTGACTTCAACATGACTGAATCAAAGACCGCTGTCAGAGCAAATCCATGTGTTTATGGTGCTCGTGTTTAATTCACAATAATGCTGTAGTATGTTTCTACACTACACTACAGCTGTAGAGATCTGAGAGAAACCACGTTAATATTTCAGCAGTTTCTGCTCCAGGATCAGTGTGTGACGAGAACATCAGATCAGATCAGATGAGCTGAATTATTCCTGAAGTTCACTGGGGAGCCAATCAAGAGCATCACCGCAACACACACACACACACTCACTCACTCACTCACTCACTCACTCACACACACACCCTTCTCACACAAACACACACACTCGCTCGCACTCTCTCTCTCTCTCACACACACACACACACAAACAAACTCGCTCACATGCTCTTTCACACACACACACACACACACACACACACACACACACACACAAACACACACTTGCTCACACGCTCTCTCTCACACACACACACACACACACACACACACGCTCACTCACTCACTCACCCTCTCACACAAACACACACACTCGCTCACACAATCACTCACTCACTCTCAATCATACACACACACACACACACACACACACACACACAGACACACAATCACACACAGACACACACACACACACACTCTCACACAAACACACACACACAGACACACAATCACACACATACACACACACACACACACACTCTCTCTCTCACACAAACACACACTCACTCACTCGCTCAGACGCTCGCTCACACACACACACACAGACACACAATCACACACAGACACACACACACTCTCACACAAACACACACTCACTCACTCTCACACACACAAACACACACTTGCTCACACGCTCTCTCTCACACACACACACACACACACACACACACACAAACACACACTTGCTCACACGCTCTCTCTCACACACACACACACACACACACACACACGCTCACTCACTCACTCACCCTCTCACACAAACACACACACTCGCTCACACAATCACTCACTCACTCTCAATCATACACACACACACACACACACACACACACACACACAGACACACAATCACACACAGACACACACACACACACTCTCACACAAACACACACACACAGACACACAATCACACACATACACACACACACACACTCTCTCTCTCACACAAACACACACTCACTCACTCGCTCAGACGCTCGCTCACACACACACACAGACACACAATCACACACAGACACACACACACTCACACACACTCTCACACAAACACACACTCACTCACTCTCACACACACAAACTCACTCACTCTCTCACACACACAAACACACACACACTCACACAAACACACACTCACTCGCTCAGACGCTCACACACACACACACACACACACACACACAGACACACACACACACAGACACACACACACGCGCGCACACACACACACGCACGCACACACACACACGCACGCACACACAGAAACACACACAGACGCGCGCACACACACACACACACGCACGCACACACACACACACACACACACACACACACACACACTCACACCCTCTCACACACACTACATTTAACTTTATTATGAATTTAGTATTTTTTAAGATCAACTTTACGTGAGATGACAGCTGAATATAAAACAGGGGAAACAAACGCATGAGCAATTAAATATCCAATATCTAGATACAATTTTAATTTTAAAAAACACTAATAATGTTGCATATGTGATATATTGTGCATTTCTATTTTTCTCTGTACGAGTCAGTAAACAGATTAACTTTATTTAATGTCAATGTAATGTTTTCTGCTATCACGCTTTGAATGCAAACGCAGCACATGAACGTTACTGTAACTCACAGAGCACATGAATATTTAATGAGCTCATCACTGAGGCAGCTGCTGATTGGTCGCCTGCTGCTAAACAACTCGCTGCATCATTCAAACTCCGAATGGCTTCACTATCAACTCCACAAACTCAGATTTACTGGTGTGAAACACTGGTCAGTCCAGGGTTAAGAGCACCATTAGCCCAGCGTTAAAACCCCAGCAGGACACGTCTGCAGTTCTTCACTAATTAAGAGAAGAAACTGTTCACTGAAAGACACTCGGTGACCTTGAGACGAGCGCAGCGGCATGTGCATGCAGTGAAAGCAGCTCTCAAACACACACACAGACCAATAAAGCTCATACAGATGCTGCAAAAACTCACTGAATCACCTCAAGAGCACAAACATACTTACAAGAAACACAGAGACACATCTGACTTGTAAAGTGTGCTTGTGATATTTTTGATTTAATTCACACATTTATATGTGACTGAGGTGGCAAAATACTTTTTGCAGCCGCTGTATGAGTTCAGAAGGACACAAGCAAATGATTATTGCTGCTTCTTCATAAATTACATGCAATATGCAGTATGAATTCCTCATTTACACATGCAATTATGAGATAATTCATATCTGATGAGAATATGGTGGGCGTACAATTCATTTGTTCATAATAGATGGCCCAAGTAATTCAATGAAGCTCATTTGTAACAGACAGCAATGAATGGGTATCATCACTGACAAATGATTCTTTAAGACTTTCTTCGAAAATTAGACAATAAAAGAATTGTTAATGTAAAATGATAAAGAGGAAATGAATACGCTGTTGATAATTTGCTCACTGTCAGCTTTGAATTAAGAGTATTATTATTGGCAACATATCATAAACATTTAAGAAGAAGAAATGCAACATTATCTAGAATATTTATATATTAGAATAGATTATTATTAAAAACAATAATTAATAAAATTAGTAGTATTAATAATAATAAAAATAACAACAACAGAAATAATGAGTTCTATTATTATTATTATTATTATTATTATTGTCATTATTATTAATAATAATATACTGCATTAAAATAACAATTGTATTAGTTATTAAATATTAAATAAAAACATTAATTAATGCATACATTTATGCAGAAATAAATATATAATAGATAGAACATAATAGCTTATATTATTGCTTATAAAAAAATTAATAAATAAATAAATGTTTTCTGTGATACAATTTACACCTAAACTTCTTATACTAAATCTAAAACATTTCTCTGGTGAACATAAAATGATTTAAATCTAAATATAAATAATTTACAAAAAATACTTGTTAGGCAATAACTCAGCAGTTTCGTAAAATAAAAAAAAAAATAAAAATCTCATAAATAAATATTTTTAAAAATCATGAAAATCAAGATAAAAAAAAAACAAATCAAAGAAATAAAAAAATAAATAAATAAAAATCTTTTTTTAAATATTTGTTTAGACACCAACTCATGTTTTGCAAAATAAATATCATTAAAAATCATTAAAATCTAGAACTAACTAAAATAAATAATTACATAAAATAATTTACTCTGACTCCATTCATTGGCTTCATTCATTCAGGACAGACTCTGACGGGGAAACACACGCTTCACACACCGACCGGAGAAAAGATGGGATCTGAGGCTGAATTCACTCAACTGGAAAATTATATAAGTATTTAATAAAAACATTCTTATTCTTAGGGTTGCAAAAAGACACAAAACTACATTCAGTTGCTTTAACATCAGAAACAGGCGCAGGTTTATTAGGCTGCGGTCACTTTAAGATCTAATGCACAGATTCAATACATGGATGCAGGTTCGATTTTCTCACAAACATCTGTTTAGGAACAGGCATTTTAACATAACTGCATGTGTATTTGACCATTAAAGTGTGTCTGAGAAGTGACTTTCTGTGTGCACGCTGTGAGTAGTATTGAGTGATTATTTTGCGGTTAAATAGTGAACTATGCAGAATCACAATTGCTGTCTCGTGAAAAACTGTAGGGACTCCATAGATGGTATCTGATACTGAATTCATAATTGTATAAAGTATATATATATATATATATATATATATATGAAACTACATTCAGTTGTTTTAATGACATGAACAGCAGCATGTTTATTAGGCTGTGGTCACTTTAAGACCTAATGCATGGATTTAATACATGGATATATATCAGATTTTCTCCCAAACATTTACGTTTTTACATGAATATTAGCCAAGACAGTCATTTTGACAACAATGCATGTGTATTTAACCATTATAGAGTGTCTGACAAGTGATTTTTGTGTGTGCATTGACAGAGTAGGATTGCATGATTATTTTGCAGTTAAATGGCAAAATTAAGCAGAATGGCAATCAACGAATGTGGAAAAACTACAGGGTCTATATAGAAACAGATGAACAAGATCCACTCAATCAGACTGCTCACTAACTAAAACCAACTATTCAAGCAGAAATGACTGTGAAAAAGTGGAAAAGAGGCTAAAGATGCATGTAGCGCAAGATGTACAGAATTCCACATTAGAAAAAATGCAGAGAAAACACACAAAACTGCTTTTTAAAATCCGTTTAGCTGGTGAAGAGGGTTTTATGTGTTTGCTGACACACACACACACACACACACACACACACAGACACACACACACACACACTGACACACACACACACACACACAGACACACACACACAGACACACACACGCGGCGTTTGGCAGCGCTCCTGAGCCGCGGCTCTGCCAGCATTCGCTCACACTTCAAACGGCATGGCAAACACAGCCATGAACGCGTGCCAGCAGATCAACCGCGGGCCAATCCTGCAGGGATGCACTTTCTGCATGTTAGATTAGTGCGCTGCCCGTGTCTGATTGGACGAACACGCGTGAGATTCACATCACAGCAGCCAATGGGATCAAAGTGCCAAAAATGGTTGAGGGGGAAAAAATGAAGCCAAAAGCAAAGTCAAAACCACTGGTTTCTCAAGAACAACAACATTTTGGAGCCATTTTGTGTTTCCTACAAGAACATCCAGTACTAATTTTGCTATGTATGTTTGTTTAATGCAATACATTGCAACAAAATTGCAGCAGACGAGCATCTTTAACTAATGTGAAGCTTAACACATACCAACAACCAGTAATCTATATATTTGCATTGCTTTCTAAAAGTTCATTGATTCAGCCCATAATTCAGCCTGATGACTCCTATGTAAAATTCTATATATAATAATATAATTTTAATATAATGCATATATACCATATATACATATATTTAATATAATGTATATATTTTCACAACAATTATAAAAAATATTTTATATATATATATATATATATATATATAATTAAATTAATAAATTAAATAATAATAAATAAATTAGTGCTGTCAACCGATAAATTGCGATTAATCGTATCCAAAATAAAAGTTTTTGTTTACATAATATATGTGTGTACTGTGTATAGTTATTATGTATATATAAATACACACACATGCATGGATATATTTAAGAAAAATGTTGTTTATATATTAATTATATTTATATATGATATAAATTATATGAATATAAATATATAAATAATATAATAATTATATATATATATATATATATATATATATACACACAGCACACACACATATATTCTGTAAACAAAAACCTTTATTTTGGATGTGATTAATCATTTGACAGCACTATAATAAAATAAATAAATAAATAAAATAAAATAATATTTAATTAAATAATAAAAAAATGATAATTTATATTTATATTACAATTGTACTAAATAAAAAAATAATATGTCAGAATTTCAAGGATATTCCACAGCAATTCCAGAATGTATGATTTTGCATTATTCACATTTATTCTGTTTCTCGTCAGGCGTGTGGTGTAAACATGCATCTGCAGTCATATTGAGACGCATGTATTAAACAACAAATCAACAACTCTATTAACCGCACTTCTGCTACTTGTTGCATTATTTCACCACACTGAATGATTAATATTGATCAGAGGAGGCGTCAGGCTGGCTGCGGATCAATAACGTGGTGTTAATTAGCAGAAACATCTGACGGCAGATGAAGAGCTGCGTGTGACGCGTCTCACGAGAGACATCAGTCCATCAGCTCATGTCTGACACGATCACACATTACACCACACGGAAAAAATTAGTCAAAGCTGATGATGACATGCTAATATCTGTAAACGTCAGCGCTGAGATCAGACGTGTTCATATTAACACGCTTCCTCTGAATGCATCCAAACTGATTTCACATTCTCAAACTTCTGTTTACATGCATCCTAGACTTTGCATATATTCATTTACATGCGCATTAATGAAATTTTCGTGCATGCAAAGTGCAACAGTCACAGTGTTTGAGAGTTTTTGCCTTGATTAGACATCTAAAAATAACTAAAAACTATTTTAGCAAATAATGTATAAACAGACATGTTCATAAGACGCATGTAAACAAATGAATCACGGCATAGATATTTTTCAGTCTGATTGATAAACTAGTCTTATTCAAAGGTTTACAATGCTAATATTTGACTAATAAACTGATTATTTGACTAGAACTTCAGTCAGATCAAGCCCATTCAGATCAAGGCCATCAGTCTTGTTATTAAAGGGGTGGTTGACTGCTTTTTTTCTAGGCTTGACTGTGTTTATGGGGTGCAGTCAAACATATGTTCATGCTTAGTTTTTCGAAAAACGCATTATTTTTCACATAATTTACCTCTATTCCACACCTCTCTGTCCCTTCTCTGATAAACACCCAGATTACTTCCTGGTTTTATGAAGCCCCTCCCTCAGAAATACGTGTGGGCTCTGATTGGTTAGCTGGTCCAGTGTGTTGTGATTGGCTAAACCGCCTCTACTGCGCGTCTGAACGCCCCGCCCCTCAGCTCAGCGGCATGTGCTCCGGCTGTATTATAAACAATGGCGTCATCTATATTGCTTATCAATTTGAGCCCGAATGAGACGCAGAGGATATTAGTGAAGAGGATCGCGCAGAACCTGTGCAAGCA